>JAAGKR010007183.1:805-26762 GCA_011419295.1 Clarias macrocephalus | reverse complement strand
TCAGATTGTGTGTGTGTGTGTGTGTGTGTGTGTGTGTGTGTGTGTGTGTGTGTGTGTGTGTGTGTGTGTGTGTGTGAGTGAGAGAGAGAGAGAGAGAAGGTGAGGATTTCTCACCCCACACACAAACAAGCAGAATAAATCGACATCATAGCAGGCCTTGAGGTAACCATGGAAACCCAAGCAGGAGCAGGCGCTAGAGCACGCTGAGATCAGAAATAAAGTCAACTACAGACTTTATGTCGAGAGAGTGAGAGAAAAAATAATGAACATTACAGAAGAAAAAAAAATGAATATGAAAGAGGCATGAGAGCATCAGAAAATGTTTTTGCGTCTTTTTAGGTTGAGATGTCGGTGTAAAGAGTCACTACACGAGAACGTCTTTATTTCCTTGTAAAGTCAATTATAAAAAAAATGACAACAAAAGGCCGGTGTGACTCTGTGAGGCTGACACCCTCTGCGTTCTGATTGGTTACAAGAATTCTGTCTCGTGTATGATTGGTTAGAGATGGAGATCACACAAAGGCGGGACTTTAACCTTTGCATTTTGTTTAGACCAGTTTGGCACAAGATTCACTAGTTATTAAATCTCAGTGTCAGTTTTAACAGCATTTATGTATAATTAAGTGATTTACGGATAATAACAGTCACTCACTCATCGTAACATACAAACTCCATGCACACAAAGACGGGAATCGAACCCGGACCCTGGAGGTGCACCACTGTGCTGCCTCGGATAATAACAGTTACTGAAAAAAAAAAAAAAAAAAAAATAATAATAATAATAATAATAATTGCAAAACTGTTAACTGTGTGTGAGGTTCAGAAATCCCTCGTTATTATAAAAGTTGTTATTGAATTGAGTCCTGTCTATTATTGGTTAAAGTATGTGTGTGTGTGTGTGTGTGTGTGTGTGTGTGTGTGTGTGTGTGTGTCACTCAGGATTTTGCAAGATCTCACAATAAATGGACCATTTCACTCCTCTACATTTTTAAGGAGAAAATGTGTTAATTTGTAGCAGGTTGATTAAGATGAATTAATCACCGCTCCATCTAATCCCCGCTCTCCTTCTCCTCCTGAGCCGCGTGCACATCCCTCGCTCACGGTAACCTAATTACATCGTCAGCTCTAAAACTCCAGAGAGGACGAGAGCAGGCGCAGAGGGAGGGCCGGTGGAACGCAGCTATGATCATTAGCGCCAGTGAAAGTCTAACGCATCAGCAACAACCTTCCGTCCCTCAGACCTTCACGGCCGTCATCAGTCAGGGCGTGTGAGGATGTGGATCATTTTCCATTAAGATCATGTTTCATTCATTCATGTGTCTCGTTCCTCCTACAGCAGTGAGCTCGGCCATGTGGTGGAACAGCAGGTGATTGGGTCGCGTCTCTGTACTCACACAACTTACAGAAAAATGTCCCATTAATAACACACGCGCACACACACACACACACACACACACACACACACACACACCCTAGCACCCTCTTATCAGTCTGTTTGTGTGTTTGTTTCTTGTAGGAGAAGCCCGTCCCACCTCATTAAAGAAGAGGAGATAATTACAGCCTCAGAGCTGCTGGAGGCTCGAGAGCCAAATAAGAACCGTAGCTTCAAAAGAGGAGAAAAAAAACAAACAGGTCTGTGCCAGGAAGTAGGTTTATGGCCTGATCTGAGAAGAGTGCTTCATGTGAAACCTGTGTGTGTGTGTGTGTGTGTGTGTGTGTGTGTGTGTGAGTGAATGTGTGTGTATTTTCTGATCCGTATGTATAGTGTGTGTTAAAGTTCTCATGCTTTCTTACCTAAATTGTGTCTCTTGGATTTGGCGTGCTCGTGGATGTGTTTCTTTGTGAAACAGCCGAAGAAGACGCAGTGGAGACACGAGTGCAGCCGGTTCAGGTGAGCTCCACACATGTGACACACACATGACTTCGCCTGGGAGACACAGAGCAGATAAAAACAGAACGCTGATCAGGTACACAAAGCTCCTGGGTCTGGGCCACGTTTATGACAGGACAAACTCACTCAGGAGCCAGAGACGACAGATCACAGAGAGAGAGACAGAAAAAGAGAGAGAGAAAGACAGAGCAAGACACAGAGAGAGAAAGAAAGAGAGAGAGAGAGAGAGAGAGAGAGAGAGAGAGAGACAGAGCAGGAGACAGATCAAGAGAGAGAGAGACAGAGAGAGCAAGAGAGACAGAGAGAGCAAGAGAGACAGAGAGAGCAAGAGACAGAGAGACAGATCAAGAGAGCGAGACAGAGCAAGAGAGCGAGAGAGACAGAGAGAGCAAGAGACAGAGAGAGAGAGACAAAGAGAGAGAGAGCAAAAGACAGAGAGACAGATCAAGAGAGAGAGACAGAGCAAGAGACAGAGAGAGAGACAGAGCAAGACAGAAAAACAGACTGCTAAAAAAACAGATGAAGACAAACAGGAAAATAAAGAGACAGACAGGAAGACAGAAAAGGAGACAGACAGGAAGATACAGAATGAGACAGAAACAGAAATAGACAGAAAAACAGAGAGAGAATGAGAGAGAGAGACAGAAGCATACAGAGGCAGAGACAGAAAGAAAAACACAATGAGATACAGAGAGAAAGTCAAGTGGACAGAGGGAACGGAGCGAGAGAGAGACGGAGACAAATAGAGACATTGCATTTTCTTGTGTTGTGTGTGAGTAATTTGATACGAGCCACTGAAAGGCCTGAAGTAATGTGAGCTCAGTAAACACACACACGCACCCTCGCAGTGTCATCATGTGGTCATGGCTGTGTACAGAGCCACACACACATTTTACACAGCAGCAGCACCTCGTCTCTACTCAGACTAATATCTGCACATCACCCCCCCCCCCAACACACACACACACACACACACACTTCATCCAGTTTCCCTTCCTTGTTTCCGTTCTCCATTACTATTCTTCATCACGTTACACTTATAGACTGTGTAAACAGATCCAGACAAGCGCTCTCTGGCGCCACCTGTAGGTTTACTGAGGAGCAGTTGTGAAGCGGAGGGAGCTCTGGTCATCGCCATCTTGTCAGGAGCTGACGCCGTCTCAAATCCCAATAAGGCTGTACATGTACAACTGTATGGGACGAACAGAGCCTGGCTGTCGGTTGAAACACACCTCAGTTAGCACAAGCTAGCTAGCTTAACTAAAATGCTAAGTTGGCTAATCCTAATTTATACGCTAAAGTTACTTTGCACCTGATTAAACTTCCTCATCCATGTCCTGCAAGTCGATGTCCACACACACATCGATTTATCACATTTATCGATTCCAGTCAGCTGGTTAGCTAAAGTGAGGCGTGGACAGCAATGCAGCCACGCCCTAATTATGAATGGGTTTGTGGTTTATCATCATTTTAATGAGGAGTTAAATAAAAATTCACCCCCTATTCACCTGGGTATTGTTTGTATTTATTTTTTGGTGGGAGGTTGACTCACTTTTGGAGCCAGCTAGTGGTCATTTGGGGAACTGCATGTGTTGGCACTTTCGAGCTGGACTCATTTTTCACATTTTCATAAATGGCCCCTTGAATTAAAACAAGCATTTTTATTGGCGTTTTATCATAAATAACCTGTCAGGAATAATAAGACAGGACACTTAATCCCTCCACACAAAACAAATTTCACTTTAAATCAAAACTGAAAAAAAAACCCCCAGCAAATAATGTACTATATCGTGTTTTCAAACGAGCATAATAACTTTCCTCACATGAAGTCGCAGAAGCAGCAGCAGCATCACCTCAGTCAAAGCAGGAAGACGATCAGAGCTCGGTCAGCTCTCAGAAATGATAACGACGTTATTTAATGAGGTCTTTAGGGAACTGGCGTGGCGCTACAGGAGAACCCAGACTGACAGAACGAGTACACCTACTGTTACTGCAGTCGACTTAAACACTTTGTCCATTAACATTTTAATCATATATAGACATTCAGATGCGTCTCCAGTGAGTGTGTATAAAGAAAAAATGTAAAGCAGAAGGGGAAAACATTAGCTTTTTGTTTCATTTTATTGGCCAGAGCTTAACAAGCCAATTAGATACTCCCCCTAATGTGACCTCATATCAGGAGAGAGCACCCCACACCCCCCCCTCTCCTCCATCACTATCACTCAGTCAGTTAATAAACGCTGAATGGAAGCAGCGTGTCATTTCTTTCCTTATCGGACTCCTACTCTGAGTTTCTGCAGCAACCAAACAGCCAATCGGGGTGAAGATGCTGCATTTCTACATCACAGGCAAAGTAGGAGGCGTGTGGGTGATAAACGAAGTCATGGGAAGAGGCATGAAGGAACAAAGGAGGAGAGAGGGAGAGAGAGGGAGAGAGATATGATAATAATAGTCCAAACAAACAGAGATGAGGTAAGAAGCAAGAGAGAGAATGTGTGTGAGACAGGGAGGGGAAATGGAGAAGTCGGACACGAGACGAGAGGAGAGTGAACCGCAAAGCAACGCGGCAGCGCAACAAGGCAAGGAAGGGCATCGATCCGCCTCAAACCCGAGTCTCCTGCACCAATACAGACAGAGGGATTAGAGTTTGTGTGTGTGTGTGTGTGTATGTGTGTGTGTGTGAGGGTTTTTGTTGTAGTTCAAGGAGGCGATTAAACAACAGAGATTAGCGAGCTAGCCAAGCCAAAGGTACGTCGCTCTGACACAGTGACGTCTATAGGTTTTTGTTGTTTGTTATGGATAACTCGATCTTCTTACGGTCTCTCTGATCCACATCTGGACCACTTCTGCATCTCTCAGTTCTGCAGGTCTGATGTTTTACTATTTAACGTCCCGTCAGTCTCAGAGCTCCCCTCCCCTGCTCAGAGCTGAGCAGCGCGCTGGGATGGCACAACAGCAGTAACGTCAAAAAAAAAAAAAAAAAAAAAAAAAAAGCAACGTTTTTTTTTTTGTACACACTCACTGTAAATGTCTAAAACTGAATGAAATGTGAATTCAGCAAAATAGTTCCCCTTTTAATATTTTAAATCTCTGCTGCACCTCTGTAGAGGCTTCTAGGCAGCTTCGGGCCTCTTCACCATCTCTCTCTCTCTCTCTCTCTCTCTCTCTCCATAAATACATCAGGAAGCTGAGGTCCTGCTGTAAGACTGGATCTGGCCTATATATCCTGATCTCATGAGAATAGCAAGCAGCTGTAAGGGGGATGAATTATTGATAACAGGCAGATTGATCGCTGAACGCCAAAGACGCAGGATAAAAAGTGATTAAGGGGTAATAGTGGAGCCATTAATAAAGAGACGAAGGGTGATGTGGATGGGTGTGAATCACCGGCACAGGACGCTGTGGAGGAGCCAACTGATCACACCCTGAAGTCTTGAAAGAAATTATGATCTTGTTCTAAATAATAATTATTTCCCTGAAGTTTACAGTCATCAATCAAAAGGTGTATATTTGGAAGTTGGGTGAAAACGAGAGAACCCAAAATAAACAGCGCATGCAGACGAGAGCTCAGGAACGATGGAGCTTTGCCTTGAAAGCAAAGCAGTCTGGAACTATTCAATTATTATTATTAGTATTATTATTAATAATAATAATAAAAGAAAAAAGTTCATATAACTTAAAGGGCATTTAAAGAGACTTTATCAGCAGTGGCTCAACCCAGGTCATGCCAATGTTCTGTGTAAAACTACACAGAGTTCACCAGCCTTCTGCCCATTAGCAGCTTGCCGAGCTACATTCACTTTCTCTCCTGCCATGTCCATGTCCCCCCTCGTTTTCACTTACTCAATTTGCTGTAATGTCGGTAACTATGGCAATGGCGCGTCGCACCAGCAGATCCTCAATAAAATCCCTGGCGACACAGTTAAACACATGCGAACAGGTAACTAGCCTAACTAGTAAATATTTAAAAAGAGTCCAACCTACTGTCCAACAGTGATGTAACGGTTTATTTAAAAAGGTGAAACGTGTCTATAATAGTGTAAGCATGAAAATTCCTATTACACTGCCTGGGCAAAACAACAGGTGATGATTTTAAATTGCTGTCATTGAGTTGGGAGCTGTACGACACATGATTAAAACCTGGAAGGATCGTGCTGATCTGATCATAAAGAGACATCACTAAAAACAGTTTTAAAAAGACAGAAATCAGAGCTATGTTTAATAGTGAATGTAAGAGCATTAACCCCCCCCCCTCCACACACACACACACACACAGTGATGATGTACAGGATTGGGACTAAATAAATGTGTCCATGAGAAACCGATAGTTAGTGAGACTCATCAGGAAAAGTGGTTTCAGTTTGTTAGGGAGCATAGAGACTAGCGTATGGAGCGATGGGAAAAGGTCATGTGACCTGATGAGTCCAGATTGAGCCTATTCCAGAGTGATGGGCGTGTCAGGGTAAGAAGGGAAGCGCATGAATTGATGTACCCATTATGCATAGTGTCCACTGTACAAGCGTTATGATCTGGGGTTGCTTCAGGTGCTCAGGTCGTTAATCTCAGCACCTCATATAATTTCTGCTAAACTAGTTAGCTGGTTAACCAGCTAACCACCCACAGAAAACACTAGCAACATTAGAACGTCTACAGTGATGGTCACCGTGACGACATGGTTACGAAAAGATCATGACAGAAGATCGAACACGTTTCAGTTTTTGAGGCAAGCGGTGGAACAATCCTGTGTTTTTAAGGCACAGCTGAAGGCACCAGTGCACACAGATAAGCATTAAGGTTGTTGGATTCACACTTATTGGCCCATGAGCTTTACTTCATCATTTTAGTTTACCTTAGCCTCTCACACACGGCACAGGGTCGCTATAATATGCAGTTGATTAAAATGCCTAATACATACATCATCATCATCACTACTGCAATCATTTCCACCATCTTGGATTTATTTCTGAAGAATTATCTACTGTTATATAAAATACTATTTTAATACTCTAACTCACGCTACAACATGAAGTCAGCGGTGTGTATAAAAAGGATCAGTATGTACATCATATTAAACCAGACTGCAGTTCAGGCTTTTTAATCAGGGTTTATCTGATCAACACATACAGGGGATTATTACGTCTGATCATTTTGATACATACATATTTTCTCACACATTTCCATCATTCTCTTTAAATTCTGTAAATCTGCTTTGTGACCATTGTTAAAAGCACTATACAAATAAAATTGGATTGAATTGAGCGTGTGAAAGCTTTAATGATGGGGTGGTGCTGGTGGTGGTGGGTGGAGGGGGGGGGGGTTACTGTATTTTCTGTCGTTTCAGCACCTTTAAGTGTGCAGTGTGTTTTAAAATGAAACCATCACCGTCCTATTAAGCAACATTCAGTGTTGAGAGAGGAACATGGGGGAAATGATGGAGAAGGAATTGAAGGAGGAATCAGTGAAGGATAAAGAAAGAATGGAGGAATAAGGGGAGGCATGAAGGAGGAATGATGGAGGGAGGCACAGGATGAATACGGGAGAAAATTATGAAGGAACGAATGACGGACAATAAAGGAATAAGAGAGGAATGAAGGAGGATCGATGAAGCAATATGGGAGGATTTATTGAGACATGAGGGAGGAGTGAAGGAGAAATGAGAGAGAATGAAGAAGGGATGGAGGCGTGGAGAGAGAGAGAGAGGAAGCTGGAGTGAGGCGGAATAAGAGAAGAGTGCAGGAGGAGTGAGGTCAGTCAGCTGTGAGACTGCAGCAGGTTTCACACTCAAACACCCTGTGTACCTGCACACACACAGCACAGAGTCTCTCTCTCTCTCCCACACACACACACACACACACACACCACAGGGCCGGAGTGCACTCCATCTCTCTCTCCCACACACACACACACACACACCACAGGGCCAGAGTGCACTCCATCTCTCTCTCTCTCTCTCACACACACACACACACCACAGGGCCAGAGTGCACTCCATCTCTCTCTCTCTCTCTCTCTCACACACACACACACACACCACAGGGCTGGAGTGCACTCCTTCTCTCACCCACATACATACATACATACATACATACATACATACATACAAGCAGGCAGCACATCAAGGCTCACATGGCTGCAGGCCAGCTGTGATGATCAGACTGATGACACACACAGGCTGATGTGATGTTCAGACTGATACTGCTACACACACACACACACGGGCTGCTGTGAGCGGAACAGGGTGGAAGTTGCATCACTGTAGTGAGCTGTGTTAGTGACAGACACACACACACACACACACACACTCAGGTGTGTTCTGGCGGTCCGGCTGGTGGTGCGTTTCCGAGCACGCGCGTGTTTACCTTGCGTTTCCTGGTTTCGGCCGAGCCGCTCCACACAAAGCACTGGTAAATAACGCGCAGGTTCTGCTTCCAGTTCTCCACTTTAAAGCCGTTCACGTGGGAGCAGCCGGCCGGACCCATGGCCCAGTAATCACATCCGACACGCGGCGTGTATTCAGCGACGGGAGCCCCCCTCTCTCTCTCTCTCCGCCGAGCAGCGCGCGCAGACCCGCGGATTATCCGCCGATTGTTCCGCAGGCAGCCACGGCACCGCTCAGGGCGCGTGCCTCACACATACGGCGGGGTTCCGCGATAAATAATCCTTATTTTTGAAACTGCTCTCACATCCGGGTCCCGACGCCCAAACCCGCAGTGTGATATTAAATCCCGCCGACACTTTAATGTTGTATTTTCCAAGTCGGATGTTTTAATGGACGGCAATGGAATTCAAGCGAACACCGTGGGCGACACAAACCTCACGGCGCCGCTCTCTGATTGGCCGATGGCTCATCCTGTACGCCACTCATTGGTAGCTAGTTGTGCCATTTGTGTTCTATACCCCGCCTCTACTCAAGAACGCTGCGCGCTGATTGGCCAATCCGGCTGCTCGTCAAGGTATTTTTTTCTGCCGGAAGTTGGGCTGTTGAGATTGTATAGAGCAGCAGGACGCGG
Source organism: Clarias macrocephalus (assembly GCA_011419295.1). Classification (NCBI taxonomy): domain Eukaryota; kingdom Metazoa; phylum Chordata; class Actinopteri; order Siluriformes; family Clariidae; genus Clarias; species Clarias macrocephalus. Next base: position 17,861 of record JAAGKR010007183.1, on the reverse strand, counting down.
CGGTGTTCCAGCTCCTCCCTCCCGCAACAACGCACAAAGTGTTTGTGTCACAAATACAGCACTATAGGTTATGCTTTCACAAATATGTGATGGGGTAAATTTCGTTAAAACATCTCACCGCTAATCCGTATTCCCCATTATGCTGGTTGTGTCGTTGACTTAGCCATGTTAATTGCGTCATTTCCGGCACCATGGTCCCTTCACCAGCATGGACTGGTACAGAAATGTTTCATCATCAGAAGCAACAAGACATTTAACATAAGGAATTAACTAAAATTATTTACATGTCAAATTTACTTATCTTGCCATTTGTGAATTAAAACCACTAAAGGCTAAATACAATATGCAATAAAATATACTGAAATGCCTTGCTCGCCCTGATTAAAGTTGCTGCTGTTGTGGAAAATGTTTAGGGATACACACATTAACCAGAACAAACCATCTGTTTCAATTCATTTATATATTATTTCTCTAGTGTTATGTCACAACATCCTGGTTAAACACTCCTCTTTACCTGAAAGACCAAAGAATAGGAATGAGAGATTATTCAGCTATAGAGTGGAAAAGCAAGACCGGGCCGCTTTACCTGTCTGCTGTGTACTAGTATTCTGTTAGTTAACGGATCAGTGTGCTGCACACACAGCGTTACACAACGGAGTGAATGCTTCACCCTTTAGGCCTAACATAATATGGAAACCTACCCAGAAGAAGACACGCACAGCCTTTCCACAGCCAGAAAGAAAAAAAAAACCCTCACTTATATAAATTAAAATGTGTATTTAAAAAAAAAAAAAAAAAAACAGACAAGTGTTTCAGACAAAGGAGTCCAGTACTTTTATTGTTTCGGTCATAAATGCAGCTGTGGTTTTGCACTTGAACATTGATAAATAAAAACACTGACAAAACAGGGTTGGTGTGTATGAGAGCACTGCGAAAGAAAAAAAAACTAATTATAATAATTGCAGACATTTTAGGTTTTCCTCTGATATAGTCCATTAGGCTGATATTTGTCCTGATGATGGTTCTTCAGCATTACAGGAGTCGTGGATGTTCGCTGCAGTGGCCTCAGGAATAGGACGAGGTCTTGCTTCCAACATCGTCTTCTTGCGTTCCCATACTCTGAAGAGAGAAAAAACAAAAATCATAAACGCCAAAGGCTTTCTGGAGTGACTAGTGAAAACGTGGTATTTCCATGTCAGGGGAACAAACTAACATGGAATTGACGGGTTTTTAAGAATTCTAAGGAATCTGTGTACCTTTTGTACAAACTGGGGATTAACGGTGATCTCTTGATCCATGGCCTTTAATTTCTCGTCTAATTCTATACACTTCAGCATCTGGGAATGATGAACAGATTAAGAAGAGAATATGAAACATCAACATGACCGAATAGTAGGCAAATATCCAACCACTTGTTCTCACGCTAACCCATAAATAGACAGAGGCATAAAAGATAACTTTGTAAATTTGTGTATTGTTGTGCCTAATAACTGATGAAAACTCTTGATTATACTCGTAGAGTAAGAAATATACATGTCAAATAAGAAATATTTTATTCATGACCAAGTGCCCTTTACATGAAATTTATTGTAAAGCAACCAAAAGGACTTAATTATTCTGCCCATATTTCTAACATTTATAACACAAAAGAACAGCATGAAGTGCTTGGCCTCCATATGTGTATCACTGTCCTGTTTCCTCTCCAGCCTGGCAGTTGACTGCAGTATTATTACAAACCTCTTGGTCAATTTTATGGAGCATTGCAGGGTTGTTGTATTTTTCAGGGTTGTCATGGAAACAGACCATGCCATCTTTCTGGTTGATGCTGGCATAAATCTCTCCATCTTCAATCTGTGAAGAGGAGAGGAACAGTTCAGAAGAAAACGCCCACATAAGACACTTTTCAGTGACGTGAATGTCATTTCAAACACTGCTATTTTCAAATAATTGCCGTATTCTGAAGAAGTTCAACAGAATGATGTAATTAAAAACTGCCAACCAAATGCAGTCACAAGCTTAGAAATATATTTTATTGTAGTAATATCCTGTGTTGGGGGAATACAGTGCTGATTAATAACCCTGCCTCTTCTCAACACCATCCAAACATCTCCAGATTCGGGTTTCCTGAAAGAGATCTCGACGAAGCAGGGCAACTCTAGTGTCGCACAATCTTCACAAAAACAGTTTACTCTAAGTTTGAAAAATTTTTTAAAAATATGATTCTTTGCAGCAAAAATGCAATATCCCACGATCTGAGATTGAATTGAATGATGCCACAGCCATCCGTGCCCGGGATGCCAAAGGAGCGCAGTTGGCTGTGCTCTCAGGGTAGGAGGGGTGGCAAACTCTCTCCCCTATGAATCACAGTGACACTAGTCAGTCATGGGCATCTGTGAGCACACAGAGGCGGAAGTGTGTGGATAGTGCTTTCCTTTAAATATGTTACACCACCTGCTGTTGTGTTGCCTGAGCAGAGGTTTGAAATGTCAATTTGCTTCATGTATTTTGGAATGATTTGTAAGGAAGGGAATGTGGTGAACAGTGTTTCCTACACAGAGTATATTAGGACGGGCCACTCAAGTATATTGACAGCTGCCCAAGTATATTTGCCCACCAATTTCAAAAGGCTGACAGAAAGAATGATGCCATCCATGTACAATGTACCTGTTTATTCTTCTACCATGAGAGCGGTGTACTGAGAGGCAGTGAATGCCACGGTCGCACATGGCCTGCAGAGAAACAGTTTCTCACGGTATCTTGGCTCTTAAAACCCAGGAGGATTAACCCTTAAATCTTTAATGGCAAACATTTGGGTTTTCTGATATGTCATGTTGAACCATAAATGTCTTACTTTTAAAATTAGCAAATTTTAGTGCTACCAAAATATGGGAACAATGTAGCAAAAATGTACAATGTTCTAGGTCACAGAAACAACCGAAACCAACCATAAACACCTGAATGTTTTATGTCTTACAAATCTGCTATTTCTCCTTAATCATGTGTCTTAGAAAATGAATAAAAGGTCATTTTGTTTTGCTGGTCAAAATGAAAAAAAGATTAAGTTCATCATCTAGCCTAGGTTGTACTGAAAAAATATGTACTATATTTTTGTTTAATTATAATTTTTTTTGTCTTACTCGCCACATATGCGCAGACAAAGGAAAGGGTGAGTAGGTTGGATCCTGAAATGTGAAATTAATAAAAAATATCAAATAAATGTAAATATTGTGTTAATCATGTATATTTGTGGTATGTAATAAACTACTGGCAGGTATGGCTGGCCTGTTCCGCTGGTTACCACTGCTAGTATATTTCACACCTGTGGGAAACCCTGGGTTTCATACGTTATATATATATATAACATACGTTATACAGAGCATTTAGGGAACTTTGGGAAAGTTGGTGGAAATGTGGTGTGCAGTATTAGAGTAGAGTAGAGTCTGTAGATATTATAAGGAGTATAACAGTAGCTGAGTAACTCCAAAATAATGTAGAGTAACAACATACTTTCAAAAGCTCTTCTTTGATTCACATTAATGTCTCCATCAGGAGCTGGTGTTTTTATTCTGGTGTTGTGACTTCACTGGGAACACTGGCAGCAGTTCTTTATAAGTTAACACAGATGTGTATATGAAGAGAAAGGTGGGGGTGTTGTGGCTCACCATGTGCAGGACGTATTTCTCTGCCTCCTGAGGCCCTGAGAGCTGAACTCGACTTGCCATGTCTTGTAAAGACAGTGTCAGGAACGTCTGCATCACAAGGAAAAATCAGTGTGTGTAAATGACAGCATTCACAACAATCACTGATTGAACTGAAACACTGCTAATCTACAAGCATTTCTCGGTTGGCTAAGTAGGCTAGAGGTCAACATTTATTTGATCTTTGCCCCGTTAAGTGTGACAGTGTGCTGCTGGAGACCTTAGTTAGCCTCTGGATGTTCTTCTTGTACAATGACGAGAGGCACTGCTTGACCAAGCCCATGTTATTGTCGCGTGTGAATGTTTCGCTGTGCTTGTTGACCAGGCTGCGCAGCTCCGCAGGGTTGTTGGTGGAATACACTTGCGCCAGCTCATGGTAAACATTACTGAGGGGCTAAAAAACAAACAGACCAACAAAAAAACACAACAGTATGAATTACGGATAGTTGAACATTCCCACCTCATAATCAGCACAGTGCTAAAGAACACCTTGGTAACGGTCTCTGTGGTTACTCTGTGAGGTTACCTGGAAGTTCAGTCATGTCACCTGGACTTCTTTCTTGCTATGTCAAAATGTTTTGCTACTCATCCAAGTAACTTCTTCAGTCTGAGGGAAGCTGGTAGGATTTCACAAATTCGTGTCATCCAGAATTTAGGATCTGTATATGGCACTAAAGGAGCAACTCGGGACCAGAATTACCATTGTCCCTACATCTAAAGGACACAGGTTTAAGGATAATAATGTACAAATCTTGAACAGAGAGGATAAATGGGTCGAAAGAAGGGTGAAGTAGGCCATGGATGTGCATGTGGGAAATCCTTCTCTCAACAGAGAGTCTTAGCACAGCATGGAAAACAGGAGACAGCTTGTCCCTTTCATCTCTCCCCAGGAAGATCAAGACCTCTTCACTGGTCCATTAGGAAAGCCACACCTAAGGATTCCCCCTTCTCTCATAATCTCTGATCATTACATTTTAACGACTCTCCCTAATCTCCATCTATTACTGGTTCTTCTTAACAACTCTCTCCCTCCCCTGCTCTCTACTGACTCTCCGTCCTACTCTCACCTTCTCCACTGTGCATATAATGAGCCCATTCAAGGGAGGATCCTTCACCATGGACGATACAAATTTGTGGAATTCTACCAACTTCCCCTCAGACTGAAGAAGCCACACAGATGAGTAGTGAAACATTTTGACCTAAGAAGTTGTTTATTATAATGAAGTCAGTTTATTATAATGTATTTTCTTTTAGAGAAACAAAGATTTACACAAACTTTGCAATTAATTAAAGAATATCAAAAAGGAAAGAGAAATTAAAACAAATACTAAGAAACTAAATTAATTTATGGAAACAAATGACATCATCAAAGGATGCTTTAAAGACTATGGATGTTAATGGTAGTGATGTTACTGTGACACTGAAGCTCTGTATCCAGCAGATGGGGCCGTGTCTAAATAAACCCTCGATTTGAGGCAAGTGTCGGTTCCCTGAGAGTCATGTGACCAACGACCAGAGGTGGGTAGTCTACTCCGTTAAAGTTACTTGAGTAACTTTTTGAAAAAAAAAACTACTTCTATGAGTAGTTTTACTGCAGCATACTTTTTATTTTACTTGAGTAGATTTGTGAAGGAGAAACGCTACTCTTACTCCGCTACATTCGGCTACACTTGACTCGTTAATTTTCTAACCGTTTATTTTACATATGCAGGCGGTGGATCTACCACCTGACTGCTTCACCAATCAGACGTAGCAATAATAACCACATGACTCCGTTTGACCAATCAGCCGCAACACAGAAACTGGCGGCATAGCGGGACAAAATCTTCAGCAATGGTATAAAGGCAATGAAAACATCAAATGAGCAACATTAGTAACAGAAGAGGATGAACACCTCTGGCCTCAAATACAAAGCATGTTTCGCTTACACAAAGTGCAAAAGAACAGCTTCATACTGCGGTGTTTTCTCTGTCTGCCAAAACAGACGCACACTTGTATAAAACTTAGCATATAAAAACTCAACGTCTAACCTGAGGAAACATGTCAGAGTAAGTTTAGCTGTTTCACCAAATGTTGCAATGTTAGCAGATGTAATTATTATAATTATACTATAATATAAAATATTATAATGAAAAAAATAAAGATTACAATTGAACCTGTTACTCAGTACATGAGTAGTTTTTCACAGAATACTTTTTTTCTCTTACTTGAGTAATATTTTAGATCACTACTTTTTACTTCTACTTGACTAATATTATTTTGAAGTAAAGCTACTCTTACTTGAGTACATTTTTTGGCTACTCTATCCACCTCCGTCAACGACAAACAAAGCCTCGCAACTGAATATTATATTGAAAAATGTTTGCTCTTAAATTCATAAATCAAGATTTAGGAAAACAGTTTTTTTGCATTTCACAATGAACTTTACATTTACATCTTATATAATATATAAATAAGGAAAGTGCACACAATCTTTTGGCTTGCAATTGTACGTAACTAGTTGCTACACAAAATGTGTCCACAAGATGGCAGTACACTGAACCCTGAAAGTGGCCAAGTCACCTAAATGAGGCTTCACCTCACCATCAGTAATTAATGGTTAATAACTCATCAATTAATTGTGGATAAGAATTTAACTGACTTTTCTTATTAACAGATGTCTTTGTTTTGCATCATATTTCTCCGTAGCTGACATAACTATTGACATATTTACCACAAGACAGCACAGTTGCAGTTCAGGTGATGTGCTAGATGAAAAAAAAATTTAAACTACTTTTCTTCAGAGGATAAAAACTGGCCTCACCTTAATGAACCTCCCGACAATCTGTGATGTGTATTTGGGAAGCTGCTGCACCTTGCCATGGAGAATGAGCGAGACAAGGATATACTTCTTATAAGCCTCAAGCATGATGTGACTGACTGCCATAGCTGGAGTGGTTATAGCCTGAGGGGGAAAGAATAACAAGCCTTTGTTTTTATAGTTTGACATTTTGAATGTAGCCTGAAAAAAAAGACGACCAAAAATCACATCATAATCACACTAGAGAACGTGAAAGACATTTTAATTCAACTTGGGATTTGACCAAGGACCGAGCAGAAAACCCGAGACCTGAGTGTCTTTTCCCTCATGCACAAAAAATATTACCTGCTCGAAGAAATACAGTGCTCGCTCGAAGTTCTTCAAACCCGTGTAGATCATGCCGCCATAATAGTAGTAACACAGGAAGTGCTTTGCATCGTACGCTCCATTCTCTTTGCAAATGTCCATCATGTCCAACTCTAGGAAAGGAACTGCCGGCTTGAAGCATTTTGATAGCAGGCATAGCTGCAGAGACACCAAAACCGGAGCCATCACTACTTTATTAAGCTTTATAAGCTGTGGTAAACTTCTGTCATGCATTACAGAAAGAGTAAAAGATAAAAGTTCTTGGAAATTATTTTTCAGTTCTACATTTTGTGGACATACCTGACACAGATCTGCATGCACTGAGGTAAGCTGGTTTGTGTTCATCTGCATTTTGTCTATTGCTTGTTTGAGTATACTTATCCCACGTAACGGCTGGCAAAGCAAATAAATCACAGTTTGTCATCATTTCATTATGTTTATTCATTAGAGCTATGCATGATTTGTTAAAACCCTTTACCTGCTTCCGTTCCACTAGAGCATTAGTCAACTGATGGCAAAGCCCAGCAACTGTGGAAAACAAAGACAACAGGGAATCGAAAAGCAGTCAGAAAGCTGGTCAATACCCGATACCTCCAGCGTATTTCTGTATAGAGCGCTTTATTAGGATATGTGCTGCAGCAGAGGTTATTTCTGTACAGCGTATCTAACAAAACCAGGACAAAAGTGCTTTGTTACAGGGAAAAGCCTGTTGAGAGCAGTGTAAACTCACAAGTGTCTGTGGCGTATCGAATGTGCTCTCCGTTGCAGGTGCTGATGAACAGCTGGACTTGAGAGAACAATGTTTCAAAGTCTGGGATGTTGGGCATCGAGAACTTCACAAATCTAGAATAACAAAGCAACAACAAGAACATGTGAACACAGACGCCACGGCAACAGCAGATATATTATAAAGACCTGATAAACAGATACATCTCTTCAGTGTCTCAGGGTGACGTGCACACTCACAGCACAGCTAAAACTCCAAGCGAGTGCTCCTGGATGTCCAGCGCTCCTAACACAGTGTCCAGGTGGGAGAGGTTCTTTGCCAGCAGCTCTCCGCTTTTATTGATCAGCTCACACAACTGAGTCATCTGGCCTAGAACACACACAGACATAATAAGGAAAGTTACACTGCTGTGTAAAAGAGACAAAAGCATGATGATACACAGGTAACACCTAATGTTTAAATAGCATCAATTGGAGCCAAACTACTCCACTTTTTTAGTGCTGGGTAACGCTAAATGAGGGAGCACCAAAAAGTTTATAAGCTCCAAAGTTTTTGTACTGAGCGTCCTCCCTCAGATGCCTTAAAATCTGGCAGTTGAATTCGCTATTTGCAGTCTGGCATCTGGGGACAGATGTCAAAAAAAGACAATGAGCATACACTCGGTTGAGCTGCGAACCTGCCTCGCCTTTTTCGGTTGTGGAGATGATGGGCTTTTCCCCTGTCAAGGCTCTTGCTTCATCTCAGGGTCGTAACCATACACACAAGTTTCGTCACCGGTCATGATCCTTGACATGAAGGACGGGTTATTCACGGCAAGCTGACGGAGTCCCTTGTTATTTCAGGGTCAGAACTGGGCAGCAACACAGCGCATGTTCAAATCACACGTGAGGATCGCCTGGACTGTTCAACTGCGCAAGTTGCGGAAAGGTTTCGACATTTTCGATGTTTGAGCTCGTTAAAGGTCTTCCTGATCTCTTATCATTTTCCAGTGATGTTCTTCCCCTCTTGAAGCGCGAGTGCCACTCAAAACACCTCAAACGACTCGTTGCAGTATAGCATAAACTTGCCGAATCATGTCAAATGTCTCTGTGGCAGATTTGTCCCACTTTCACTCTTTGTTCTAATTTGCTGTTCATGATGAAATAGCAGACGTGGTAACGCACATGGTCAGAATAGCACCAGTTGCAGAGCTCCCAGTGTACACAGGACGATGTCTTTTGACACACTGACTGATGAAGCTCGGCACTCCCTGTGACTATGTGCAGCCTTGTGGTTTCATCTTTCAGCCTGTTACAAAACTTGTCTGGAAAGTTTTTGATAGCACCTTGTATATTACCCCTGGGCCAGAGCTTCATCACGCCAGCTCTACAGTCTGCTTCTCTCTGAGTGTGAACAGCATTAGTGTTCATCTAAGCCATGCCTGTCAGCTCTAAGGAAATGCTGCAACTCTGCTGATTGTATTTATTTTATTTTATTTGTACATAATGTCCATGGTGTGCTGTGTGTCAGTGAGGAGCTCTGTGACTAGTCTCTCAGAGGATACTCGTTAGCTAAAGAGAACGCTAATCTCACTAGCTCCTTATCTCAGACAGAGCCATTTATAAAGCTACTAGTGCTTGTGTGTATCAGTGACTAAAGCAATTTTTGGACCTAACTGCCCCTTTACATCTATACACTGTGTGCGATTTCACAACACGCTAAAGTTCTGTCAACTAATACTCCCAGCTAGCATACTACCTAAACATGCTCACTGTGTTTTCCACACCCGTATTTGACAGACTAACAGATCCCGCCTCCGCTATTCCTATTGGATAAAACGTAGTAACTGACCGTTCTCAGGCCAATCACGGCGCACACGATCCAGGACGCAGCCGTACAGTGGGCGTGTCTAATGGAATACCGGTGTAGGGAAAAAATACTAACGCTGTCCCTTGCTAGCCGTGACAGTTTTAGTGTCTCAGTGAGCTGTATTCATTCATACCTTGAGCAGAGAGCTGCCGCACGTTGTTCACGAACTGCTCCAAAGCGGACGCCATGATTCTACAGGTTTACGAAGAGGCTGCTTTCACCAGTTTTCATTCAGGAATCAGAATTAAGGGCTAGCTAACACAGCGCGCGGGTCTGGGGCCTCGGCCGCCACCAACGGAAACCGAACTCTCGTGAGATTTGCGTGCGCGAGATTTGCGGTGAGGCGTGGAGGTGTGAGTTGCGCTTCAGGGTTGAGAGAAATGTTTCTCAGTTAACAAGACATATGTTCTTGTTTCACCGTTTAGCACAGATGTCCTTAAAATTGAGTATTTCCGTGACCTTTTATAGAAGCTACATTAACGTCTATGACATCATCACCGCGCAGGATCCTTATTAGTGTAGAAACAGAGAAGACAAATACGGGTGACGTCACTGAAGAGAAGTGACGTCACTGTGAGACGAAGCTAAACTCCCGTAAACTCAATAGCCTGGTCAGTGTAAAGTAATGGTCCTGTAATTGATATGTGGATGGCACCTTGGACAAACTCCCCTTCAGCGCCCCACCTATAAAAAAAAGAAGAAAAGAAGAAGAAAGGTTATGATATGAAACACTGCAAGGCAGGTTAACAAACTTTAAGTGGCCTATAATATACTGACATTATGTTGACTGGTTTATATATTATGGATGAAATATACCTGTGTAACTAACTATATAGTACAGCATAAAGTCACAAAATTATAAGTGATTTGTCATTTATTTGGGAGAATTTTGTTGTGTGAGATATTTTGCTGGTTGCATTGCTATCAGTGCTGTGAAAGTTTTTTTTTTTTTTTTTTTTACATATTGGATCAGCTCATCAAGCATATTTTAGTTGACGGTTTCATTTATTAAATGAAAAAAGCTGTCCAAACCTACCTAGCCCTATGTGGAAAAATTAAGTGCACCCTTGCTGAATCATAAATGAACTGTGCTTTTTGGAAAGAGAAAGTTCGATTTCATTCTCCACACCCAGGACTGATTACTGCCAGACCTCTTGAATCAAGAATTCATTTAAATCGTGTCACTTAACCTGTCTGAGAAATTGAAGCACGCTTGATGAGAACGAATCAAAATAAATTCAAGAATAGATGAAAAAGAAAGTAATTGTCATGTATCAATCTGGAAACTGTGGAACAGTGTGGTAATGGTTTGCTTCCTACCTAGAAGATATGTCGTATGAGGTGACATAGAGGGGATCCACATCTGCCTTACACAGACTCTCCCCTGGTGTCCCACAGGGTTCAGTACTTGGTCCTCTTCTGTTCTCCATCTATACCTGCTCTCTTGGTAAGGTCATATCACTGCCCGGCTTTTCATACCATTGTTATGCAGATAACAATCTCCCCTTGCCTCCCTTAGACACTCAGGTTTCCACCCATATCTCAGCATGCTTGGGAGACATCTCATCCTGGGTGACAGCTCATCAGTTGAAGCTCACTCTTAGTTAAACCGAACTGCGGCTCATCCCTAGAGACCAATCAAGACCAATCTCCCTGGACAACAATCAGATCACTCCTTCAGGCAATGCCCGCAATCTTGCGGTAACTGTGGACAATCATCTGTCATTTTCTCCACACATTGCTAAACTTATTCGCTTTTGTTGATTTATTCTTTATATCAGAAGAATCCGCCCATTTCTTTCTTCACAGGCTACTCAGGTACTTGTTCAGTCCCTTGTTATTTCAAGACTACTGCAACTCACTTCTGGCAGGTCTGCCTCTGTCCACCATTCATCCTCTGCAGCTGATCCAGAATGCGGCTGCACATCTAATTTTTAACCTTCTCTAGTTCTACCACACCACCCCACTTCTCCACTCACTGCATTGGCTTCCGGTAGCTGCTCGCATCAAATTCAAACCCTGATGCTCGCCTACAAAGCTAAAAATGGGCCAACACCCACTTACCTTTTAGCTCTAATCACACGACACACCGCGCCACATTTCCTCTGATCTTTCTCCACTGCTCAGCTGGTCCCACCATCTCTCAGGGATCAAGGAAGACATTCATCTAGACTCTTTTCTGTTGTGGCACCTAGGTGGTGAAACCAACTTCCTGTCGATACAGCTTGTTCCTATTTATTTCTTCAGTACCTGGACATCGTTTTCCCTAAATTAATGAAATCATCATGTAAAAACTGCACTTTTTTACTCAGCTTGTCTTTGTGTAATATTGAAATATGTTTGATGATCCAAATCATTTGAATGTGACAAATATGCAAAAAATAATTTTTTGCCTTTACATCTTGAGTGTGCACTTTAGAAACATATTGAAATAAGCTTTTTTTTAAAGATTATTTCACTTTTTTTTCTTTCAACATGTTTATAAAGTGCACAAGATATGTGCACAATATGTTTTATTTGACATTATTTATCCAAGAAAAGGTGGTAAAGCATTGACACAATCTTCAAAGACAGCCCTACATCCAGACAGTTTCTACAATCATGAAAAATTGCGATCAACTGTATTTCTAATGAGCACAGGCAGACTTAAACTATCCTTAAAATCTGCACAGAACCATGTAACAGAGAGAATGTGGTTAGAGGTAAATGCCAGAGGTAATTACCCTTTAAAGACAGCTTTCTTATATCTGGTGGACCAGGAGGAACTAGACATGGAGGAGAACACATCCAAGTATTGTGTGTCAAAAGTATTGTGTGTCAAACCTGACATGTTTACCCTGGGTAATGAATTACTGATTATGTTTATAGGATGACTAATATTCTATAAAATTCTGGCTTATGTTTCTATTAATTTGGCCACCTTATTCAAATAAGTGGTGTTCGGTTAATTAAGATATCTACTGTATTTGTTTAACTTGTGAAGTAGCAGATAATAGCTGACATGTCATTACAAACCCTGTAAACTATAACACATTAAATCTTACTACTTCTTCTCCTCTCTTACAGGAAAGGGAAGACCACATCAGCTTGCTAAAGAGATGTCCTGCAAAGCCTTTAGAGGACCTTGAACCTGTTGGTGCTGCTGCAGCTGACCTTTACCGTCAGCATGTGAGATCAGCCTGGACAAGAGAATCCATTTTTGGATGAGATCCTTTCTCCTCTGAGGAATCGCAACAGTTGACTGAAACTGAGTTTAGTTCTCATTTTGATTGGTTATTCCTAAAGCAAAATGTGCTTCACCATAACTATAACCCTTTTAAAGATGCAGTCTCTTATCCACATAGCCAGAAGATACGTGTAAAGGTGACAGTGTAACAGTTCAATGGAAGCAGCATGCTTACAAAAATGACATTTATTAGAAGAAAAAGTGCAAGTTGTTTCAGTTTCTAAAATGTACAGTGCACATGTAACATCTTAATCGTTATAAACACAAAAATCCTTCCCTTTACATCTTTTCTTTGAGAAGAATAAATTAAGCTATTGCTTAATCGACGAGGGGCGTTCAAGTCAAACTGAGATCCTGGCAGTTCGGAGCCCACTGTAGTCGTTCCCATGAACATTCAAACACTAGTGAAATGATGGGATAAGTGCATTACTGTAGCGGGTACTATATAGAGAAATAAAGGAGAGTTTTGACTCTCAGGACTGTCTTCTTTTATTCTGAATAATCAAGTGCCAGTTTGAGTTACACACATCTCATGTTTGAACTTCATTGTTTAAGCTTATTTACAAGGCCACTACAAAAGAAGAAGAAGAAGAAGAAGAAAAAACTAGTCCTATAAACCACAAATGCCTCTGTCAAGTTTTTTTTTTCCTCTTGAGAGAATTACAAAAGGAAATTCTCACCTATGCTATTACCTAGCTTTATTCCCTTGTCATTTACTGAAGCCCTTAACAGTCACAGATGTTTGAAACCATATATAATCATCCCCGTCTATATTGTCAGGCTTCCTTTGGCCACTTCCAGACCCACCACTGGCTAACACCATCACCTGTCTCTTTAGCTTTGTGGGAAGCCTGAAGTCAACGTTGGATTTAAACCAGTCTACACCACAGTTCCGATGAGCAGAACGCAATGACCGTGGTGCCCATGAGGCGCACTGGCTTAATGTCAGAAAGAAAATCTGCCATGAAAAGAGTGTGAAACAGCTGCCTCAGACGCAGGGAAGTTCTCAAACTCCTGTCACTGCCTTCCCGCAGCAAAGCCTCCATGTTGATCTCGTATACCTCTGTGGGAAGAGTTATAGAGCTTCCAGTCATGAAGAGCACACGGGGGACGTAACTGAGGGAGAAGAGCTCCTCCAGGTGATCAGGCACCTCGTCCAGGTCTCGCAGTGTCCACTCGCACCGCTGCCAGCTTAAGTCTCCTGATGACTGGATGGATTTCCTAAGGCTCCTTCCTCCAGCTGTGGGCAGAGAATAGTAGTCACGCCCTCAGTAGTCATGTGACTATTATTTGTACATCATAACTGAACTCATTTTACAGTATTGTTTGGCTTATTCTCTGTGTTTAAGTCTTTGTGTTTTTCTCTCACCTGTGTGGTTGCAAGCTGCTGCATTTGGAAAGAGACCATCTGGTCGTAGGTCATGGGCAGCTGTTGTCTCTGGTACAGGACAGACTTAAGAAGTTCACAGACGAATCTGTAACAGGCATAGTGTTTCACGCTCCCTGGAAATACCACGTCCACGCGGCTCTCCTCACAATCTCCTCATCACCACCCTCACACACGGACTGCTGTGCAAACACTCGGCTGTAGTCAGACTCCTGTTCCGTCATGTGAAAAAACCTGAAAGTCACAAATGGATTTCATTTAGTCTAAGATATTTGGTTTGCTAAAAATAGCCATTATTTTTCAAATGTGATGAAAAGACATGAACCCTCTTTATCCTGACTGTATTTTTGTTTTGGGTCCGATCCCATCATGAATTTTGATACTTTTCTGTGATTTTTCTTGGAGTCAGAGACACTAGACATCTATGGTTGAAGGGTTAGAAAGATTCTGATGATTAATGTGTTATTGAGGCCTAATGAGATACTCTACCATTTAGACGAGACTGAGTGTGATCTAGGACAGGGGTCTCAAACTTAATATTCAAAGGTTCGAATCAGATTCCTAGTTAAGGTCAAAGGTCAGGAATGGTAGGGGATGAGCAAATGAGTTTTTTTAACTTGCTTATAACTTACAAGGACATTTAAGAAAATGTCTGGGATAAAATACATTCAAGTCTAGTGGAAAAATGTCCCTGTTTGACTGCAATCAGATGAATAAACCAAAGAAACTCTAACTTTAAAGCAAGTTACATTCAAGTGTCAGAAAGATTAGAAATAAATTCCAAGTTAGTCCAAAAGTAATGGCACTGTTCGCCTGCTTGTGAACGTAAACAGCTCCAACGTTTAACATTACAAAGTTTACAGTTGAGTTAGAAGAAATATTAACTACAAGAGAATAGGGCTGAAACGATTCCTCGAGTAATTCGATTACAAAAAATGATCGAGGCAAAATCTTCTGCCTCAAAGCTTCTTTTAATTAATTTTAAAAGCTTGCGTTATGCTTTTGCGTAATTATTTGTTTGGCGTAACTCAGCGTGCTTCCGGATGCAAGCGGCCAGTAAACACAGACGAAGAAGAAGCGCTTACGTCACCCACAAAGCGGAAGGAGACGCACACAGTTCGCACACAGTTCGCTGGGTATTGATGTGAGGGAGCGTTCTGTTGCGTTCAAATTGGAAGGGAGCGATAAAAATATATTCAAATTTATTTTAAAGTGTGCTTTAGTTTTTTTGACACTTAAAGTCATTTGAAATACCTTTTTTTAGTTTTTGCATCTGAGAAAATGCTTTAAAATAAGAATGTATGGCTGTAATGCACTTAATTCATCTCAGTCAACTTTAAGCTCTTCCTTGTATTCTGAATAATGACAATGTTTATTTTTGATAAAATGCTGTATGCATTAAAAAAAATAAAAGTTGATTTTTCTAAAAAGAAAACCAATTCATCTTTGTTTGATCGTGGCGTCTGCCGTTGCTAAGCAACCATGAGCAATGATGAAGCTGCATGATTTAAATGGATTTCCAGCACAGAAATTCTCGTGTATTAAACTCTAGTACTAAATTAATTTGTGGACAAGAGGAGAAAAAACATGTGCTTTGGTGCTTAGGGGACTTTGAGAAACCTGCTTTAAAGTCTGACCACATCAACACTCATTTCTTTCCTATTACTGTAGGTTTACAGTCACAGCTGAACTTCACAGATTCATAAATAAATAACATGTTAAGACACATTTAATGTAATCGTAAGCATTTGTCTTGATTATAACACTCCTGTGTTGATGTTTTCTGGAGTGTTTGCGGTTTTACAGACACGTGAATATATTAAAAACCTCACTAGCTACTTAAACACAACAGTGTGCTAATGTTGCAGGCTAGTTAGCTTAGCTAATGTTTCTGCACAATGCTTCTAACTGACTTTAGGAAACTTTTAGAAAACTAGCTCTTTGTTTTAACTAAAGTGAAATCAAGCGCTAACAAGCCATGATCATTATCTTACACCATTAGCCGAGTGCTTTATTTCTGTAAACAGAACTCGGTCATTAATTCGCCGGTGGTATTAACTCCTCTCCGGTCTGAGGCTCGTCCTCCTGCCGGAGTCGCGGGGCGTGGTCTCTCCTCATGAAACTCCTGTCGGCTGAAGTTAAACCTCAGTTAAACGGGAGATTAATCTCACTGAGGGATTACAGGCGGGGCAGAAGTGATTCGATTAAATAAAACGAAATACATTTTACCTTGTCTTTATATTTTATTGAATATTCTATTAACAGTAAATATTTATATTTCAATATAAATATATTAGCAGTAAACCTTATTTTAGTGCTGTATGTTCAGCACAAATACGCTGAAAGGGAAAAAAACACTGATGTGAACAACTGCAGACTCTACAAAATCTACACTCTCAAAATCATCTGTTTATTTCAGATTCGTACTCACGAGTCATAAAATAAAAGCACCCTCTAGTGACCAGTCCCCACTGTTACAGGCCTACAGTGTCAAATAACGTTGTCGGTGTTTCGGCTGCTCCAGGTAAGGGGTCTCCACATAACCAATATGAACTATTAGTTGTTAATAATAATACATTTTGCACTGAATTTAATGATATACATAATGCAGTGTCTAGCTAATCAGCACTGTTGCACCACACAATGGTGTGATGAGAGAAGACCGCAGGAAGAGTCAAGCCATGTGAATAGAAGGGCTAAGAGTGCGCTTAATATGGGCATTGCGGTAAGTTGAGCTTTATGTTAGCTGTCAATACAGTAGTAAATTATACCTTGCCAAGTTAGCCTAAGCACTTGGCTACACATCTACTTTTTGTTACTTGCATTGTTGTAGGTGTCCAGCATATTTAACAGTTTGTCACGTCAGAATTATACGATGTTGTTTACAAATGTATGTATTAAAGCGTTTTTAATTCAACATTACAGGAAGCTGTAAGGAGTCGCCATAATTCAGAAAACAACCCACATAAATACGATCCACAACCTGGGTAAGAATGTTGTTTCT
>JAAGKR010007182.1:5166-38306 GCA_011419295.1 Clarias macrocephalus | reverse complement strand
AATAAATTGACAAAAAAATGGATGTATTACGTTATATATGCAGGTGGCATAGCTGTTATAACTGTGGCCTTGCACCTCCAAGGTCGAGGATTCAATTGTGTGTATGAGGTTGGCATGTCATTGGTGGGACTCCTCTGGTTGCTCCAGTTTCCTCCCACAGTCCAAAGATGCACAGAGTAGACTGACTGGCGGTTCCAAGTCCCCTGTAGTTTAATTACCCTTGGAATAGTGAGATATTCCAGGCTTAAGAATAAACAAATAATTCCCTGTTCAGTCATCTTTAATCTTTAATTTGCACTGTCAAGCTACAGCAGAGGTGGAAGATGTGAGGGTTTCAAAGTTGCTGAACCACCACATTTCCTCCCTCCATTTGTGCATCAATTCTGCACTTATTTGTTTAGAAGGGGACAAAAAACTGGACAGAATGTAACCACAAGAAAAAGAAAAATCAATAGTGAAAAATCATTTGAAAAATACACAATGTCGGCAAACAAAAATCGGTGTGCGGCTTTTAAAACAGCAACAAATCACATGTTAAATTTCAATCAATCGCATTTGTAATGCTATAAAAAGAGAAATGAATTTCTACTTGGATTCTCTTTATTCACCTCTCTGGAGCCCTCATTCACCTTTTATTGGGTTTCTGCTTGGCCGAGAGCTGTGGTTTTATCTACTTTATTTGATAATTAAATTAGAATGGTTGGCTTCGTTTCTGTGTGCAGTAGACTTTATGGCGTCCCAGGACAAACATGCAATATGCAGTCATGTGATCCAGAACCAAAACATTCACCATTTTGTCTGGCAGTCATGCCCACTACAGCTAACACGGTGAGATTTGCTGGCTACATTTACATCCAGGGATTTTACTGAACCTTTGACAACTGGCCAGATAATGTTACATTTCCATCATTGGAAGCTCCAGATGTTTTTACAATGTGTTTTTGAGAATGGCTTATTGGCAGATTTGCAATCATAAATGTAACAAACATCTACCTAGGTGCTATATAAAATAGTCACTAATTAAGCACCGGTGATCAACATGATCTGATCTTTGACAACAGCTGACTTATTAGAAACTTTTTGATAAACCAACAAACGTGGGCATCCTACAAATAAGACCTTTCAGAAGGGCACAGCCGCCAACAGGAATGTAACATGCATAGTTTCTTGCTAATAATACCTTTTGTAATATTTTTATTGTAAGATGTTTTGTATTACATTTTATACATGTATACACGCACACCACACCCCAAAATATGAACGGACAGTTGATTTATTAACAAATCACAGAAAATAGCTTACATGTATTGTACAAAAAATAGACACTGCAGTGGGCCAGATACCAATATTTTCAATTATACCCAATTGTGTTTGTCAAAAGTCTTATTGTATGTTGTATGTGTGTGGGGTGCAGGAGACCACACTAGTTCAAGTGCACAGACAACACTATACAGTTCACATGTGTACTTGTCGGGCATATTTTCAAAAGGCTTGCATGCTGTTAAGGTTTTTTGCCATGGTTACCTTGTGGAAAAAGGAACCGATCTTCAGCAAACTACATCTATGTCGGTTATCATTTCCTCATGATTTAATTTATCCGACTTTTCTTCTGTATGTAATAAAGTTTAACATTTTGTGCAATTTATATCTCCCCATACATCGGCTACCTGAACCAGAGCCGAAAAAATAAAATAATCATCTGAACAATTTAATAACCACTTTGTCCACTAAATCTTTAAGCAGATTGAACTGTAACGGAGTTCTAAGTAATTTTAGGAAAAAAAAATCATTATTGTCTTTAGGGTTGCTAAGATTAAATTTGAGTGCACATCTCCAAATGGTGTAAAATCGCCTATGCTAACCATGTTTATACATTAACACACTTGTTTTTTTTGTAAGAGTAAAAAAAAAAACCTGCACCTCCTTATCCTAGATGTGATTTTTAATGTTTAATTCACATGTATAAAACCACATCCTTAAATATTGCTTTGTTGGAAAATGCTAATAAAAACATTGTTGCACAGTCTGGGGCCGGGTGCATTATCAGTACCACTCAGGACATTTGATAGCTAATTTGTAAATGGGAGTTGGGGGAGATTGCCAAACTTTGAACATGACCAGTAAACACAGAGTTTGGAGAATGGCCAACGCTTTGTCTAACTAAAGAGCATGTTTAATAATAATAATAATAATAATAATAATAATAATAATAATAATAATGGACCTGAAACATGTTAGCTGGTTTTAGTCGGGGGTTTTTTTATATTTTTTTTAGTATATATTCTCAACCTAAATAAGACATAATCCGTGGAAAAATGGTTACATGTCATTTTATTTATTTTGAAATGTTTTAGTGTGTTATGTACCATGAAAATTCTCTTGAGGGGGAGAAAACTGCAATGTCATACAACATTGGGGGCGATGTAACGCACTACTGGAGGGGTCCACACTGATGCCCATGATTGTCTAGTGTTAGTATGATCATTTTGAGAATGATAGACATGTGATCCCTTTCCCTCCCTGGGTGGTTAATCTGCTCTCTAGTTGTCCGGTTACAGAAGCATCACCTGGGAATTGAACCTGCAACCTATGGGAGCGCATTGTCAAAGATTAACATCTATTTGATTGCTATCTGAGTATGTAAAGCGTTTAAGCGGCACAAGTGATTTTTTTAAGATGCAGTTAAACCTTGGATTGAGATCATAATTAATTCCAGAAACATGCTTATAATCCAAAGCACTTGTAAAGTAAAAAAAGGTATTTTTATAAAGTAAGAATAAAACTAATAAAACTAGTCTTTGGAAAGAAGCGTGGCTCATGTGAGGGAGACGAGAAGTAAAGGGGGGCTGGTTGTGTAGGACAGTTTTTTTTTTTTTTTTTGGCGCACACAAACATACACACGCGCGTAACAAAATCACTATCTGTTGGTTTACTGGATCTTTTTTTCATGTGATTTCAACAAGGAACATAAACATTTGCTTTTGCCTCCCTTTGAGAGATTTTCAGAGTGGAGAAGAACCACTGGCTCAGATGTGAACACGTGACATTCCACAGACAAAGTGAAACTGCTAGTATTGCAAGACTTTGCTCGTTTATCAAGTTAAAATCCATTACAACTTTTTACTCGTCTTGCATAACACTCACAGAGCAAGTTACTCGTAATCCAAGGTTTGACAGTACAGGGTTATTCCATATACAGACACATTACTTGTGTGCACGCAGCGTTAAAGATGTTTTCTCTCTTCAGGCTGATCAGAATTTCATAGTGTTGAATTGCATGGTGCATAGCTGTTCTTTTCACAGAAGTGTTTCCTTAAAACAAATGATCTTAAGGACTGTCACTAGTGTACAGGTTGTGACCCATCATCCTGTCCATTACTATTTTGTATTGTAGGGAAGATTGCATTGTTGTTGGGTTTCAGCATTGTCTAAACGGATGTGTCTCCTTCACAGCCTATGCAGGCAGCAGAATTTATAGATTCAGAATTCCGTCCCGGAATGAGCAATCGTCAGAAGAACAAGGCTAAAAGGATGGCCAAGCTGGTGGCAAAGCAAAGATCTAGAGATTTGGACCCCAATGAAAAAAGGTACTACCATCTTCAGAACAATGAAAACATTACTTCAACTTTTGTATTAAAGTTAACATTTTGAGTCACAGATCAGGCGGACAACTACTTCTGTTCTCATTCTCAGCAATGACAGCTTCGAAGGAGAGCCTGAAGAGAAACGGCGGAAAACCACAAACGTGGTCATCGAACAGCCGGCTACTGAGAACAAAGTCTTAATTGATAACATTCCCGACAACTCAAGTTTGTTTGAGGAGGTGTGTAAACCAAAATGCTCAGTTGAGGAAGACCCTTCATGCACTCCCAAATGCCACACACTTAGTGTTAACACCCAGTGTAAGCTGTGCCAAGATATTAGTCGGGTTGCTTGTTAAATTTCTCTATTTTGAGCTTTAACTTTTAGCCTTTTAAAACATTCTAATCATAATTAAGCACTGATTAGCTGGATCAGGGGACTCAGCAGTTGGGGGAATTCATGCCAACTGGTTTTGAAGTGTAGTTTAAAATTTGTAGAAGTATAGATTCAGAATGTATATACCTGTATTTCTGTAATTTAATTCTAATTTTTGTTTCTGTAAAAGACTCAAGAGTGGCCTCTGGAGAGTTTCTGTGAAGAGCTTTGTAATGATCTGTTTAATCCATCATGGGAGGTACTGTAATTACCCCCCCCCTTTTTTTATATCCCTAACAAGGTAGCTTTTTATGTTACCAATTAACAGGGTACTAGAAACTTGACTTGTAACGTGGTGTGTGTGAATCTACAGGTGCGGCATGGTGCAGGCACTGGCCTGAGAGAGGTGCTGAAGTGTCATGGTGCAGGAGGAGGGAAGATGGTGGGCAGCACTTCAGAGCAGGTAAAGATGAAGTACTTGCATTGCTGTTCATGTGTGTGGTTTTTTTTTTTTTTTTTTTTTTCGCATTAGGGTTGCATATTGATGAATCCAGACTAATTTGGTATCCAGTGTGTCCTCTTCATTTTATTTGTGGGTTGAATAAACCATACAACTGATCTGTATTGATGCAAATTGACCTTGTTCACCTTTGTGACGTTTTCTAATGCATTAAATGAAAATATATAAATTTGGGAAAACTTTTTTTTTTTTTTTTGTCCATGTATTTTATTTTGAAAGGGTTAAAAAATTGTATATTCATTCTCTCTGTGGATCTAATCTAAATTCTTCTGTTTTGGTAAAATGTTTGGGGCATAAAGCCAAAAATGGTCAGTGTGGTATAACCATGTACCACATAATGATGCTTTCTTAAAAAGATTACATTTTTAATAAGGCACCCAATTAAGTAGTCTTGCATAATCTTACAGTAGATTTCTTTAATCGAACTTGAAAAAGAAAAGACACGCCAATTATTTTGGTATAATAAAAATTTTGGGGAACAGTATGTCAGTTATGTCAACTTGTCACCAATATCAGGGTGGTGTAAGAAACCGTAATTTTTAAGACAACAATGTGATGGGAAATTATTTTTCAGCATGTACCACCGATAACTATAACTGCTGCATACCAAGGCCAGTATGAGATGAGATAACTGACCTCTTCAGACATGGCCAGGAATGCTTACGTTTATACGTCAAAAGGTATTACCTCAGGTTAATAATTATAATTCTTAATTATAAAAATCCATGTTTAAATCTTTCCATTTAAGGTCAACTATATTATATAGAATGCCTATATTATGATAATACCTGTTGAATTTAATATGTAAATGAAATGTCACAATGACGAGAAAATCCAGTTGCTCAGCTTGCAAAAAAAAAAGCAGAAGGTGAGAGGGGAAAGTACCAGAAAAGCCACAGAGAGAGGAATGAAAGGCCGCTTGCTGACACTCTAAATTTAATTCCAACATCTATGAATGCAGTTTCAGCAGTTAGCCAAGCTCATGCAAAATACCCTTGATTGAAAATATGTGCAACCAGTTGTAGAGAGGCCACTAGAGTACCCATTCCCAAAAGTAAATTAAAAGGAAAGGAACACGTGTTGTACAGCTTTGCTTAAAGAGATTGAACAACTGAGATGTGGCAAAGCAAAAAAAAAAAGGGAGAGATACAGAGAAATTAGTACATTTAGTAATATTTTAATATATAAAATATTAATTTTTATATGTACTCCCGTATATTCTAGGTCGTTAAAATGACAATTTTTAAAAATTTATTCTTTTGTTAAATGAGTACAAATGTATGATGACGTTACTTAAAACCAACAAATTGAAAATGTATCCTCCTTGCTTAAGAGGTCCAGTTTTTGAGTGCCTATTATTAATTCATTTATTTTATTTATTTATTTATTTTTTTTGGCGTGTAAACAGGGTCACACAATTGTAATAGTCTACATTATTATTAATAAGTCCTTTTGTACAGGTAGTGCCCGACTCAGGAACATCCAGGTTATGAATTTGTGCAGATATAAACCGACTGCGGTTCTACTTTCAATTCAATCACATATGTTTACAATATTTTCAATATTTTCAGTGTGTATATAAATGTATAAAATGTCTAGAGTCCTGAATATTTGGTAATATTAGGTGGTATGTGGGGGTGCGGGAGAAATGGGTCGGGCTCCCTGGTTTTAATGAATCAATCCAGAATCATGTTGATAGAAAATGGCTGTATTATATGGCTATATTGGTGTAAAAGACTCACTCTGTCGGACTTGAGAACAAATCGGATTTAGGAATGTGCTGCTGTAACAGAAGTCTGGGACTACCTGTACAAGTTGAGAATAAGTTCAATAAAGTATAACTTTTAATGGC
Source organism: Clarias macrocephalus (assembly GCA_011419295.1). NCBI lineage: Eukaryota > Metazoa > Chordata > Actinopteri > Siluriformes > Clariidae > Clarias > Clarias macrocephalus. Next base: position 31,977 of record JAAGKR010007182.1, on the reverse strand, counting down.
GTGTACTTGGGCTGAATCTGGTATGGAAGATTCAGAGGATTCTGACCCTTTTTGCGCTTCCTTAGAATTCAGGACAATTCTTGTTTTATTGTTAAAACAAAATTGGGTAATGCAAATAAGTGGGCAAATATCCCATGCAAAAGTGAGGTGCCCTTATTTCGTCAGTCATAATTTATTTACAGTGACCAATACAATTGGAATGTATTGTTTCAGTGAGGCTTTCCTCAGCTGATGCTTAAAAATTGATGATACAGTGTGATTACACAAGAATCTGGCAGGTTTGTATTAGTATTTATTTTTGTATCTGGTGACTGCCAAATTACATACTGTAATTGTTATTTTGCAAACGCCCTTGTTCAGAACGACCTGCATGCATCTCGGCATGCACCTGAGTAGTTGTGGGCCAAGCTTAAAGGCACAACAGTGGCAGCTTGGTGGTGGTGGTTTTTATTTTTTTAGCCTGTGAGCTTCTGATCCATATTCCAACATCCTAACCACTGAGCTATGACTGCATGTGAAAAACTTGCAAATGCAGTTATGAGCTACCATGGCTGCATTTTAACCTGTTCATTTATAAACTTGCTTTCTCAGTTAGCCCAGCAGCATCAAGACTGGTTGGAAGACCTGGTCATCAGACTCCTGTGCGTCTTTGCTCTTGATCGCTTTGGAGACTTTGTGTCTGATGAGGTAAGACACACCCTTCTTGTGACCTCAAAAAAAAAATTTCCATGAATCCCAACTGCAACGAAATTGACTTCCTTCCTTTTTTTTGTGTTAAAACGGGCTCTTGTGTGTTTCTATATTTTCATTAGGTTGTTGCTCCAGTGAGAGAGACTTGTGCACAGACACTGGGCGTTGCCTTGAAGCACATGACTGAATGTGGTGTTACCATGACGGTCGACGTTTTGTTGAAGCTGCTTACAGAGGATCAGTGGGAGGTCCGGCACGGCGGGCTGTTGGGCATCAAATATGCCCTCGCTATCCGACAGGTAAGAAGAGCATATATTTTGGGGTGTGGTTAGTGCGAGTCAGGGGATGATGGTTTGAATGTTTTTAATAAAACTGTGTCGTACAATAATTTTAATTTTTAACTTTAAAAAAATTCTCATTAACACACAGGATCTTATTTCACAACTGCTTCCTCGAGTACTTCCTGCCATCACAGAGGGGCTCCAGGATCTGGATGACGATGTGCGTGCAGTAGCAGCTGCTGCTCTTATCCCTGTAGTGGAGGGACTGGTGCAGCTTCAGCCCGCCAAGGTCAGACCATAAATGTGTTCATCCAAAAATACTAAATTTAATACAAAAATACTAATAAATGCCATGGTAATTCTTGTAGTGTTGAGTGTATGACCCAGACGAGCAAAAAATCTGTTCCTTCCATGTTTTTGTATATCTAATCTTACAACACTATGTGGGATCGTATTATACTGTATGTATTAGTAAGACCTATACTTTAGTTGATTAGCCCTGTTTAATTATATTGTACCTTTTTGTTTTGAATGTTGCAGGTACCTTTTATAGTGAACACGCTATGGGATGCTCTTCTGGAGCTTGATGACCTCACAGCCTCTACAAACAGCATCATGACTTTACTATCGTCCCTGCTCACATACCCTCAGGTCCTTCAGTGCAGGTAAGACTACTAGCACTTACATGTGTGTTTGAACTCTATCAACTCTAAAATAAAGAAATAAATTTAAAAAATTGCAAAATATTGCACTTGTTTAGGACAGGGGTAGAGGGCTTAAGGAGTTGCTCCATGTCCTAACAGTGCTACTACTACTACTGGAAGATTTAGCTGCACTTTTAAACACTTTCTCTTTATTTTGATGGCCAGATCAGACACAAGCACGTTAAATAACAGGATATAATTTGGTCTCTGAAACTTTTATATACACTGTTGCATGACGTAGCTTTTAATGCTGTGTCTCTGCCAATAGTTTCCATGCTTCTGTTTGTAATCATGTGCTCCGACCTCTGCAGTTTACTCACGGTTTATAGTAGATATTTTTTTTAAATGTTCCTGCCCTGTTCTGCCTAACAAACTCTTATCGTCACACGCAGCATGCAGCAGTCACTGACCATTTTGGTTCCTCGAGTGTGGCCTTTTCTTAGACACACTATTGCTTCTGTTCGACGTGCTGCCTTGGAGACACTTTTCACTTTGCTGTCCAAGGCTGATCAGGTAAGATGATGAGTGTATAATGTAGGTTCGTAAAGACTGCTGAACTCTTTTACAGTTTACAGCCTCAGTCGTTCAAGGATTTTTCTTTAGAACATAACTAATAATTGTGGCAATTTCTCGGAAACTGCAAATATCCTCCAGTTTTTTTTTTTAATTGCTTCTTTCGTTGCAGCATAATTATATAATTTTTTATGCCTTTTAACACCAAACTATTAAACAATTACAATATAATTTTGTAACATAAATGCAAACATAAATTTAGCTAAATTGCCATCTAAAATGTAATGTGTGGATTTTTTTTTTCTTTAAGTACTATAGAGACAAAAAGACACAAAACAACCATAGAGGGGAAAATGTGGCTTAGAGTGGTGAAGTGTATTTACCCTACTTGTACCAAAGAAAACCATAACGCATACCAAAGAAAAAGCTCTTGCATACATTACAGTGCAGGATTACCTTTATTATTAAAGTTTTTTTTAAGGGTAATGTATTGAAAGTGTTGTAAGAGCATATTTGGGGCCATATTTGGTTTTAAACTGTAAAAATAGGCATTTAAAGGGATTTTTTGACCACATGTTTTTCCACAAAGTTTGCGAATTTCGACGGTCGACTTCAATTTTGCATTTATGCAGAATTATAGAAGCTCATTCTAGTTATCAGCATTTAGCTTTTTTCAGACATTGGGTATGTAACACTTTTTTTCCCTTTTATCAATCCATAGAAAATGTCTTTCTGCCATTCAGACATGCCTCGCTTCTTAAGTAATTTTCCTTTTGGCTTCAAACTTACCCACAGACAAATCAAAGTTTTTGCTATTCTTGCAAGATTCTACAATACGTCGAGTGGTGTAAAATAAAACCCATGGTTGCCAGATCACATATCCCACAAAACAGTGCTGAAAACCCATCACTTGTTTTGTTTAGAAATATTCTGGGGCAAAAAAAAAAAAAAAAATCTAAGCTTTTTATTAAAATGTTAACATTTATGGAAAGGGGTATGTTTGAGCTGATTGCATACCACATATGGCAGCTTGATTTTACCAGTTTTTTTATTCTTATTTATTTTATGCAAGTGGAGTTACGTGTAGTTTGTGTACTTCCTCAGAGCTGCGCCGTGTGGTTAAACCCCATCCTGCAAGACATGCTCAGGCACATATTTCAGTCGTGTATTCTCGAGAGTAACCAGGAAATCCTCGATCTTATCCAGAAGGTGACACACTGCAGCTGACACACCCACTCTCGTTTATGGTCATATGTTTTGTACCATATAGTGTGCTAAATTAATGCATCTTTTTTTCTCTCTCTCTGCTGTTTTGGGGTCAAGGTCTGGGTTGAGCTGTTAAAGCAGGTCCCTCAGCAGTATGTGGTTGCAGCCAGCTGTCCGTGGATGGGTGCCTGGCTCTGTTTGATGATGCAAGCACCTCACATTCCCATTGACCTCAACATGCTATTAGAGGTTAAGGCTCGATCCAAGGTGAGTTCAAGGCACATCTGACCTGTTTTGTGTCTTGTAATCACCTTAAACATCAGTGTATCAACTGGGATCATGAACCAGTTGGTGTAACTACTGTCAGTTATATTGTATGTAATGGAAATAAAACCAATACTAGAACAATTAAATGCAGAGGATGGTCTGAGACAAAAACTGGACAGTTAAAGACTGAAACAAGACCAGGTGAATTATTTTATTTTTTGGTAGAGCTTGTAGTAGTACTGAACACTCACATAAGATGGAAATACAGTCATTGCATGTGTGGCTCTAATTATACACTTGCTGTTCACGTTATTAGGAACAAATGTACATTCATTGTCTAGCCACTCCTGTGTAATGCAGACACAGTTTAAGAGCTTTATTTCACATGGTACATCAATATGTTCAAAACAGATCGGTTCAATCTTGCAGGGAGAATCTAGTAACTTGGTTACTTTAGAAAATTGTCAACATGCTCAAAACGCTGAATTGGATCGGCCACCACAAGCTCTCCCAAAAAATCACCTGGACTTGTTCCAGTCTTCAACTGTCCGGTTTTGCCTCAGATCATCCTTTGCGGGCTTCTGCTGTTGTAGCTGCTATCTATTGATCGATTTACACTGGATACCTGCAGGTGCACAGGTGTTCCTGTTAAAGTGACTGTTAAAGTGTAGGATAGTCTACTGCAGGAGTGCTGAATCAAAATTTAATTAGCTTTGGTCAAATAAACTTTCTTCCAGTTGAATTTTATGTTTGGGTTTCAGATCTTTTCAGATCATTCATTGTCATTAAAAAAAAAAAAGCAGTTAATTTTCCATTGTATTTCAAGTTTATTTGAACAAACACTTAGTTTGACAAACACTAGATTACTGGTATATTAATTATTTGTATTTATCAGAAAAGCATCAGGGTCCAGATCCAATGGTCACTGGGTCCGAGCCATTTAATGATGCCTGGGGAAAATGTATATAAATAGCTAAAATGAATGGCTTTTGGCAACTACTTACATTTTTTTCATGCACCTTTCCATCATCAGTAGCATTTCTGTTTAAGCTTTTAGAGCCATACTTGGCAAGTTGATCATTAGTCTTATGCTAGTAGAGGTGACTGTGTGTATTTGTGTGCTTTAAGGAAAAGGCGAGTGGGAAGTCTCGGCAGGGTGGACAGCAGGTGAAGGAGATTGTGCAAGAGTATATCGGAGGAGCCGACACGATCACTGAAGACACAGCCTCGAGAGACTACGTAGTGACCCGTGCCCGGCTTATGGCTGCCAAGTATGTTTTTTTTAAGTGCATCTTTTTCCTCCTCTGCTTTTTGCCCCTCTCGTTTCCTTTTTCTGTGGTTTTGGATAAATTTAAGAAGTTGCTACTTCTTGCCTCATTGTAGCAGTGATTTGTTATTCCAGACTGCTGGGGTCGCTGTGCAACTGTATCTGTGACCCACGATTAAATAACTCGACTCAAGAGATTCGGCCGGCAGAGTCACTGGCTCAGCTTCTCCTCTTCCATCTCAACTCCAAGTCGGCTCTCCAGCGAATTGCAGTGTCCATGGTGCTGTGTGAATGGGCATCCTTACAGAAGGTAAACAGGGCAATGGTCCTCCCTTGATTGGGAATAATTCACATTTTGGAATGTTTGGATGTAATGTTATTTTGCTGCTGAAGATTTTCTCATGGATTTCAGAAGCTTACAACGATCAGTTTAACTGCTTGTCTTTTTTTCCCTAAATTCCTTCACTACCAAATCATTGTTATTTACAGTTTCTAGGCAATCTAATACTGATTTGTGTAAATATGAGATGCATATGAACTATTAACATTTTTTTCCCCCCACCAATAATTATCTTAATCACAATTCATTTATCAATTGATAACATTATCAAGAAACTGACAAGATTGTACTGTAGGTTGTGTACGATTGAATCAGGTTTTTCTGTTTCTTCGTAGGAGTGCGAGATGGTGTCCAGTGTGGTCCAGCCTCGTCTGTTGGCCATTCTGTCTGAACATTTGTACTATGATGAAATCGCCATCCCCTTCACACGCATGCAGAATGAATGCAAACAGCTCATCGCTCTCCTTGCTGACGCGCATATCGATGTGAGGGAGAAAATCAACTGCAATGTCTTCACAATCGATCAGGCCAATGACCTGGTTAGTGTCTGCCAGATCATCCGTACAGCTGTGATACGGATGTAGGCCAAAAACAACACTCTCGCTCGCGCGCGCGCACACCATTTTGTTTGACTGGCTTCAGCTTTTATCACCGTGCACCATGTGAGGGCCAATTCACATGTAGAAATGATCTCATTCTCCCAGAACCACGCCTTCAGAGGCTTGAATATAGCTGTTCAACTTGGGTTGTTGCTGAATCTAGCTAGACCTGACCAACTGAAGCAAACGCAGAACATGATGAATAATGTAGATTTTTTGCCTCATCAGACCACATGACCCTTTTCTATTGTGGTTTCTGCTGGCAATTTTTTTATACCAATGTAAATTCACCCTTCTCCATTCATGGTTTCCGTTCAGTCCCAGCAATTGGCGGTTTTGTCTACTTGCTACTATGGACATTTCAAAGAAGTACGAATCTTTAAAAAGGAAAGAATTTTTTTTTTTAACCAATTGGTCAGAATGGGATCAATGTCTAAATAGAATACATGAGAAAAATCCTGCTGTTGGAACAAAACACAGTTCTTTTTAATAATCTTTTGGATCAAGTCCTTTATACAAGATGCAGAATAGGACACTAAAAAGATGCACACATCTTGTAAAACTCTTGTGTCCATCAAATGTAGTACTTTTATTATTTTATTTAGTGAGAAGATTTTTTTCTAAGCACTTTAAAAACAAAAATTTGATCAACAGAATAAAAGTTTCTTGTTTTAATATTTAATAACAAAAACTGACTTTCACCATAAGTATAATCGTAGAAGCCATCATGGCGTAAAGAAAGAAAAGTCCATGGTCCCCTTTTAATGCGGACAGATAATTTGTCAATTTTTTTTTGTTGCACATATAAATCATCTACGTATCTCGTCAAATTTGCATGTCTACCCACACACAACTTCTTTATGATCTTTCTTGCCTTTTTTTTTTTTTTTTTTTTTCCCCTTTCAGGTGACCACCATCTTTTCTGAGGCTACAGCATGTTTGAACTTGAAATCTCGGCAGCTGCAATCATTGGAGAGTAAGCGGCAGCAGGCATGCTCTACAGTGGCAGAGACCAGTGCTGAGTGGCAGCAGATGCATCTTCGTGTGCATACTTTTGCCGCGTGTGCTGTGGTAGGCCTGGCAGCGCTGCCTGAAAAGCTAAACCCGTTGGTGCGCCCACTTATGGAGGCTGTTAAGAAGGAGGAGAACACACTGGTGCAGGGGTATGCTGCCTCCAGCATAGCCCGCCTGCTCCAGCTCTGCACAGCCCGCACGCCTTGCCCCAATTCAAAAATCATTAAAAATCTTTGCGGCTCAGTGTGTGTGGACCCCGTTCTCACGCCCAATGCCGAGTGCCCTGTTCCGCCACACGTACCTCCAACGCAGGATGGCTGTAAAAGTAAGGACACTTAACTTGCAATAGTTCAAAAACTTGTTTTGATTTTTACATATCTTTTTGTAGGACCTGTTAGGCTAAAATTAAAATAAAAGAAAGCACTACAAACTTTGACCCCTAAATATAGCAACTTATAAAGTTTGGTTGTAATTTTCACCAGAGGAACAAAATTTAACAATAATTTACTTTATGGTTCCACTTTGAAAACTATAGCCTTAACGCTCTTGCATACAATAACATCTGACCCAATGTATTGTTGTAAGAAGCAATAAATTTAAGTTTAGTTTGTGTTCTCTTGTAGCAAATGTATCCGAGAAAGATGGCATGCATCACATGGTGAATAAAACAAAGGGCATCATCACACTTTATCGACATCAGAGAGCAGCTTTTGCCATCACCAGCAAGAGAGGCCCTGCCCCCAAATTGCCAAAAACGTCACCCAATGATCTTTCCCCAGGCACCTCCATCTCCACAGAAACAGATGAGGTTAGGGTGTTTTAATCTTCTGTGCTCTGATATCATGATAAAATCATTACTGTAACTTTAGCTGGTTTAATATAGTCATAAAGTTGCATGGCTTCAAAAAAAAATCCTGTTTACTTTCCCAGAGCAAGAAGCCAATCCTTGTTCAGAGGAGAGGTGCAGAGTTCTCACTGATGACCATCGCTAGGCACTTTGGGCCTGGTCTCGTCAAGGATTTGCCCTGTCTTTGGGAGTCTATGCTTGGGCCCCTGAAGGCTCTGGTGGACATACTGGGTTGTGGTAGGTGTCCTTAATGGCTGTGTACGTAATAGGGTGTAATGTATACCTGTATTCAAACATACATTTATTGTAGATTCCAGGCAGCTCTTGGAGAAGGGTGACGTGGTAGCTCAGGAGTTGGTCAACTCTCTACAGGTTTTGGAGGTCAGCACAGGAGCCATGGCTCAGGAGCTCATATCTCAGGTAGGTGCACTTTCTATACCCATAAACCTGTTTACACTCATCTAATAAAATAAGTACATCTATACACTAACTCTTGGTTAAATTAACTATTGATGCATGTCTTTTTCTAGCTGTTGGAGCAGCTGCCTCTGCTTTGTGCGTGTCTCCAGCACCCATACACATCTGTGCGTCACATGGCTGCTCGCTGTTTTGGTGTGTTCAGTAAAATTGCTACTATGGAAACCATGGAATGCTTCCTGGACCAGGTGCTGCCATGGTTGGGGGCGATTGAAGACAGCACCAAGCAGGAGGGAGCAATCGAGGCAATGGCCTGTATCCTTCACTATTTGTGCGTGTGCATAAAATGTATCATTAAAATGTACAGACACTTCACAGTTTTAAAATATTTGCAAAAAATTATTTGGGCGGCATACAAAGATATATAACCAATCGATGGTTTTTGAAATTTTTGTCCATGTGTGCACGCATCACGTAAAAACTACTGAACAAATTTTAATGGGGTTTTTACAGGTGTATTTGGGTAAGCTTGAGGTAACACAAAGTTCACATTGAAAAAAATCACTAGTTCATTTGAAAATTCAACAGAGGGTGCTGTAATTTAATTTAATTTTTTTTTTTAATGAATGCTTTTACTGTATGCGAGTGTGCGATTGAATTCTATTAATGCGACTACACACCTTTTATTCTGCGCATTCCATAGTATAGCAAATTTTTTATTCCAAGATTCAACAGTTCGAAGCAGTAAATGGTTATTGCATTTTTTCATAATACAACGCAAGTGTTAGTCCTTAACTATAGCTCTCAGGTGTGATGGAGCAGCTGGATGTGGACATTATACCCTACATTGTGCTGTTGGTCGTTCCTGTGCTGGGCCGCATGAGTGATCCCAGTGACAGTGTACGCTTCATGGCCACGCAGTGTTTTGCCACGCTCATACGCCTGCTGCCTCTGGAGGTGCGTACTTCTCATTCCATATTCTATGAACCGCAGTGCCTGCAACCTAGCCCAAGGCAGGGTACAAGCTGGATGGAGTGCCAACCCATTTGAGGGCACAAATTAGCTGAGAGAAACAAAAGCACACACTCGCATGTCTAATTTATATATACACCATGTAGAATGAGGGAGGAAACCAGATTGAGGGGGCTTACTAATTGCACGCACAAAGGCTGGAGACAAGATTAGGCGTTAGATGACCGTACTACCTAGAGATGTGTGATTTAAATTAGTTATGCAGTTTAATCCATCTTTTGCAGCCTGATTCTGTTTGGGACAGAGTTGTGTCAAAATTTTACAACTGATAAATGGCTTCAAATTGACTTTCTTGAAATTGTGCCACTGCTTTTTCAGAAGATTCAGACAGCTTGAACTGTTTGCAAAGTGCTTGCAAAAATGCTCTCATTTTGTGAAATTATTACTGCTTCTTTTGTTTTTTGTTTTTTTTGTGTTTATGGTTTGCCCGTGCAAAACCTTTTTGATCTGGAGTATAGAACTAAAAATTGTATTTATAGGATAATTTTAAGAAAACGAGTAGCCCTTTGTAGGAGACGATCTTTTAAACAACACAAGTTACACAGCGTTCTTGCAAAACCTGAAAAAAATTTAGCTGCTTGCACTCTGGTGCCCTTAATTCAGATGCCAGTGACGTAAAAAAAAATGCCTAAAATTATTAATAAAAAGGTGCTAGCAGCACCAAGATTATGCCGGCGACCTAACTGAATCGATTCCCCAAACTTATGATTCACCCCAAAATAAATTCTGTATCTCACAAAATAGGAAGGCCATCTGCTATGTCAAACTTGTATAATAGTTTTAGTATTTTCTTCAGAGAGAAAAGTTTGTCACTGGCTGAGAGAAACAATATCAAAGTATCAACTTTCATGAGTACAAAATTTTGTCTTCTCATTTTCTCTGTTGGTTAAAACATTTGGCCAGTGGTACATTTCTGTCCCTTGCCTCAGTTTATATTTTGTGGGTCGGTTTAACAGTTTGCGTCTACAGAAATACCTATACAGCATGCAAATGCATGGTTGGAGTTTTTTTTTTTCTTTTTCTTCACTGCAGTTGAACTATGTTAGGGTTCATTTGGAACTGGAATGAAACCAATTAAGATAAGCATGGACTATACCACTGAGGGAAAACATATGGCCTAAATACTGCAGATGTGTAAAAAAAAAAATATATATATATATATATATATTTTATAAACACAATAAATATCACTAAAATGTCTGAATCTGACATTTGTTTTATAAACATTATTAACTGTACACATGAGGCACTGTATATGACCTAGTACAACTCATTTTATATTGTTAACCAAATACACACATTCATGCAGGGAATATGCTTTGTATAATGTAGGTGGATGTATTCAACGTTTCAAAAAAAAAAAAGGCTGTTTTGTTCTACTCTGCTTTACATGCGAAAAGAAAAATGTAGTGCTTATTTTCTTATTGATGTGTCCTTTATAGGCTGGCATCCCTAACCCACCCACCATGTCAGATGAGCTCATTCGTCAGAAGGCGAGAGAGCGTCACTTTTTGGAGCAGTTGTTGGATAGCAGGAAGTTGGAGAATTACACAATCCCTGTCCCTATTAAAGCAGAACTCAGGAAATATCAGCAGGTAGGTGGTTTTGTAGTTTTGCCCTTTACATTGTAAATGTCTGTCTCTTTTTTCAAATGATAAATATTCAACACAGAATTTGAATTAAAGTGCGTCATGAATTCTTATTTCAATTTGGGGGGCCTTTTTATGCATGTATTTATTGACTTGTCCTGGGGTGGGAGGGGATAATGTAGCCTCTGCTGTATGCATTTGCATACTGCGTAAGTGTACTGAAAGCTCTCCTGTGCTGCACCACTCTGGCTGAGTGCTGGGTGAAGCATGGCCTCTCTGCTCTTTCTACATTTTAATTAAACCCATGTCCACTCAGCACTTCATCCCCTCTCCATCCTCACTGTTAACATCACAGATGGCTTTTGCCTTTAAATTAAAGCATGGCAGAAGGGATGTGTGTGCGTTGGTGACAAAGGATTGAAGGATCTGCTCGTAGCTAACTTTTTGCTCTTATTCTCTCTAAGTTATTGTATTTTTACAACAAGAAGTATATGCAAAGTTTGTAGAACGGGTGACTGAGCAATACACAGTTGAAAAGATGAAGGAAGACGTTAAGTGAGAAGCGAGTTCAGGAAGCAGCGGGACTACATGCTTTCTAATTTAGTAAGACGTATGCTTGATTACTTGTCAAACTCGATTTTAAAAGGATTATAAGCCACATGTTCTGAACTTTCTTTTGCGTTTTATATATACGGTAGTGCTCTGGCTGTAATGTAATACAGAACTGCTTGAGTTTTGTGTGCGGGTGTACATGGGTAAAATGTATGTCCACATACACATGTAAGACCAAGGTAATGATGTTGTTTTAATGTTTGCTTGTTCTGTCTTCATTAGGATGGAGTGAACTGGTTGTCCTTCCTAAATAAATACAAGCTGCATGGAATTCTGTGTGATGACATGGGTTTGGGTAAAACCCTTCAATCCATCTGCATTCTCGCTGGTGACCACTACCTCAGGTAATCCTCACTGCTTTTAATTTGTTCACAACAATATGGGTTAGGGCTGCAGATTTCTTAGAATACAAGTGGTGTGATTGAAGCATAAATAACAGACGAAAGTTATGTTCCTACGCAACAAAAAAGGCCAGGCCTGAAAATTTTCAGGTTATTTATTTACTTGTATATTAATCCTTTTACACTGTGTCCCCAAATATTTACATCATTTGGAATATGAATGAATGAGTAACTACGTGTCATAGAAAAACAAAATTGAATACAAACCCGAAGCTGGGACACTGTACAAATTGTGAATAAAAACTGAATGCAATGAAGTGGAAGTTTCAAATTTCAATATTTTATTCAGAATAGAATGTAGATGACATATCAAATGACATATCAAACTGAGAAAATGTATAATTTTAAGGGAAAAATAAGTTGATTTTTTTAAATTTCATGGCATCAACACATCTAAAAAAAACTTGGGACAAGGCCATGTTTATCACTGTGTGGAATCCTCTCTTCTTTTTATAACAGTTTGCAAACGTCTGAGGACTGAGGAGACGAGTCGCTCAAGTTTAGGAATAGGAATGGTGTCCCATTCTTGTTTACAGGCTTCTAGTTGTCTTGGGTCTTCTTTCCTCTTTATGAATCACCAAATGTTTTCTATGTATAGTGTCCCAACTTTTTTGGAATGGGGTTTGTAGACTTTATGTTGAAAAAATAAACATTTATGTATCAAAATTCCAACAACATATTCAAACGGATATTGATTTTTATAACCGATTTCACAAAGCTTCACACATGTTCAAAATGCGCACTGCCTGTGACACGACACACGTCCAGTCGGTAGTCCATCTCCTGCCAATCGCACTGTACCGTATCTTGTGGTGAGTCCCTCATGTGCTCAACTGTAGTATGGGGATTTTCTTCCCCCTAAATGTGAACATTATGCCTGTTAATTAAGCTATTTGTATGAAATGTGGCCTCATCACTGAAAACAAGATGCTTTTCGAACTTCTTCAGGTTTCTGTTGCATAGCAACACAGGAGTAAATGTAAAACTTTAAAGTTGTTAAAATTTGAGATCATATATGAGAGAATTAGCGAAACTGTTAGACTACGAAATGATGTAATTTTTTTGGGACACCCAATATTTATACATTTATTCATTGGTTTAGTTTCCATCTTAGCGCTTTTTCCTCTGTCCTCTTTATATCATCCTCTTTTTTTTTTTTTTTTTTTTTTTTTTTATTTTTATAAATGTCCATTACTGTTTTTGTTTCTGGTGCAGGGCACAAGAGTATGCCAGGACTAAGGCTGTCGACTGTTGTCCTCTGCCCTCCATAGTTGTGTGCCCCCCTACTTTAACAGGCCACTGGGTGGATGAAGTGGGCAAGTTCTGCTCTAAGGAGTACCTGAACCCTCTGCACTATACAGGTCCTCCTACAGAGAGAGCACGGTAGGGTTCCTCACCGTCCACTGCAGGACTCCGCTAATGCGGACCATCGTTAGCAATTTCTTACAGAAAGGGGCCAGCTAAATTTTCATTTAGTTGACTCATCTTTCACTGTTCCTGTTCCAGATTACAGCACCAAGTAAAAAAGCACAACCTTGTGGTAGCATCATACGATGTAGTACGAAACGACATCGACTTTTTTAGGTAACTGTTTGTTTTTGCATGCTGTATGTATTAATTTCAGATAATTAGCGTTTCCTTCCGTTCAACCCCATGGTTTTTCTCATCCTAACAGGAATATTAAATTTAATTACTGTATCCTTGATGAGGGTCACGTTATTAAAAACGGGAAGACCAAACTATCCAAAGCTATCAAGCAGCTGTCTGCCAACTACAGAGTTATCCTCTCAGGAACTCCCATCCAGGTCAGTGTCGAACAATAAACTCTCTCATTTCTGTCTACATCTTTGACAGAAATCATAGCAGGCTCTCCAAGAGGAACACAAACCTGTGGATTCTTTTAAGGAACAATTGTGCTCCCATATTTAGGATCTTTAAAAAAAAAAATGGTTTCATATTTTTATACAAACATCTGAAAAACACCCCTAAATATAGATATTTAGGGGTGTTTTTCAGATGTTTGTTTTAAAAAAAAAATGGTTTCATATTTGCAGTTTCATACTTGTACTGCTTGCAGTGATGCAAGCAGTATAAGTAGCAATCTGTAACATGCAAGAAAACCTCTGCTTTGAGAAATCAATATATTTAAAATAGAATGTAACTTTAAATTTGCTGTCAAAGGAAGGTCTCCTGAAAAAGTTTTAAAATGGAAAGAAAAAAAACTCTTGTCCTCTTTCTCGCTCATCCTGTCTCCTCTTTAGAATAATGTCCTGGAGCTGTGGTCTCTCTTTGATTTCCTGATGCCAGGCTTTCTGGGTACAGAGCGCCAGTTTGCCGCTCGTTACGGGAAGCCCATTCTCGCTAGCCGAGACGCCAAGAGCTCGTCTCGTGAACAGGAAGCAGGTAGGGCTTTTCACAATTTCCTCAGTCCTATTAATCTTTTAGCTAAGACCTTGTTATTTTTGTTGCTCTGCAGACTTGGGCTAGGTTTAGTTGATCGTTGATGTCTTTGTTAGGTTTTGTTGAGCTGCTGTTCCTTTAGAGCATTTTTACACTTTGCTTGAAATGATTTTCTGTACCCGGAATTGATTTATTTGGAAGAGAGCATCATTGCGAATTGGGTAATTTTGAACATTGATTTTTCTTGTGCTCTCTGTTGTTTGCCAAAATGGGAAGTAATGGGTATTTTATCATATTGTAAACAGAATTCTTATATAGTAACAGTATTTTGTTTATGTATAAACATGCATATAAAATAAAATGTGTATGGGTCGAAATGCATAACTTACCAAACCCTTGGAGCAGACCGTAGCAGGTCTTTTTAAATGTCTGACTATTTGAAAGAGCTTCTAGTGCTGGTGGTGTGTAATAGGACGTTTTGTGTTCTTTAGGGGTTTTGGCTATGGAGGCTCTGCATCGGCAGGTGCTACCCTTTCTCCTGAGGAGGATGAAGGAGGATGTCCTTCAAGATCTGCCACCCAAGATTATACAAGACTACTACTGCAACCTGAGTCCCCTACAGGTGCTGTCATTTGCATCTACACTTATTTATGCAAGCCTTCAGCAGAAAGTAAAACAAGTTTTCAATTGAATGAATCCAATGTATTATCAAGTGTTTCTCACTTTAAGAATAGAGTTTTGGAAAAATTCTTGTCCGAATAGTGTTTTACTGTTCACTTCTCCCCTCCCCTCTCTTTGTAATCTTTTCCTCCCCCTTCCTCTGCATTTAGGTTCAGTTGTATGAGGACTTTGCCAAATCTCGGGCAAAGGTGAATGTGGACGATGTCCTCTCCCCAACAGCCCAAGAAGATGAGGACAAACCCAAGCTGAAGGCCACTGGCCATGTGTTCCAGGTGAGATATAAGTGGTTTGGCTGTTGAACATTCTGTGCTCTTTCAGCTTGAATGTTGTAAAATATACTGAAGATATTGAAACTTGCTAGGCCTGCTAGTCACTTGTGTGCAACAGTGACATTGTGCCAGAAATTAAAGATGGGAGTTTGTCCCAAAAAAAAGTGTTGTAACCAACAATATTTTTTTTGTGTGTGTGTAGGCACTGCAATACCTGAGGAAGCTTTGCAACCATCCAGCGCTGGTCCTGACACCTCAGCATCCTGAGCACAAGCGCATCAGTGAACAGCTCACCTCCCAGAATTCCAGTCTCCGGGACATCCAGCATGCACCAAAACTCTCTGCACTTAAACAGGTAGAAGCACGAACATCTAAAGAGCTTTCTTTTTAGTTTATGTAATTGCCTCTCAATGCGCTGGAATATTCTGGTGTGCAATGTGCTGACAAAAGTTAACATGCCTGACCGAATAGAAACTAATCAAAAGCAAAAGTAAAGTGGAAACCCAGAACATATGTGGATTGGCCAGAGAAACTGTCGGTTACAAGGTGACCGTAGTTAGATTGATGGGTTTTATTTAAAATTTGACAAGACCGAGTATTTCAGCAAAAAACCCTGAAATGTGTCAAACGTACACATACTCCAAGACAATCATTTACTAAATATAAAACAAGATGATAACCGTATGTTTAGAAAAAATAACTGATATATGCGCTGTGTGTGTGTGTTTGTGTGTGCACAGGGTGGGCCAAAAGTAGGGTTACAGTTAACACTTAAACATTTTTCCTTTTTTAGACATTTAGACTTTTATTTACATGTATTATAATTACATATTAGACATTTTACACTGAACATTTAATCTCAAGTGCTCAGAGTACACCTTTTTTATGATGATGATTTTTATATGTAAAACTTGATTGTGAAGGTGAAGCAGATAATGAAGTAACTGTAACCCTACTTTTGGCCCACCCGGGATATGTATACGGGTGTGTAATATACAGATACCCAGAAAATACATCCTAAGCAATCACATCAGTTATCTGTACAACAGTTTTAAAGCACGGGGAATAAAGGAGAGTTCATGACAGTTTAGTTTTACTCCTGGGTATCGCAATTGTCTTGTACCGCCGAAGAGAATATGTAGGTGTTGGAGCCATAGGCTGGAAACAACGCAGCGATGATGAACAGTCCCTGAGTATGTTAGTAAAAGTATGTGTGGTGGCTTCATCATGCCTCTCCCTCAATGTTGATGGAGTTGAACTCGGAATGGCTGTTATCCGACTGCAATCGATTTTGGATCCTCTCTAACTCCTCAGAGAGACCTTTAGGTAGACCACTCCATACTGGACTAGCATCCTTGAGAACTGGCTGTATAAAAGTCTAGTATACTTGCACTAAAACATCACATGGCCTCATTTTTTTTTCTTTTCTTTTTTTTCTTTTTTTTCTTTAAAAAAAAAAAAAAGCATCTCAAAGATGGTATATTCTAGGCGCATGTCTGAAATCATGTACTTAACATGGGCATCCCATGAGAATATTCAGAGAATATTTGATCACCAAGCAATTTAAAGGTGGAAACTCTACTAATTGCTTGTCTTGAGGAAACAGGAGAGAGAGGGAAGGGAATATTAAAGATTTGAATATTGTGTGTTACTGATCTGCCTCATAAGTAATTATTATTATTATTATTTTTTTTTTTTACTAATGACTGACATCAGAGTTGAGCTCTTGAATTGATATTAAACATGCCATCTCATCATGTAGTTGCTGTTGGACTGTGGTCTGGGCTCGTCCGGCTCCTCGGATGGTAGCACAGAGGCAGTGGTGGCTCAGCACCGTGTGCTGATCTTCTGCCAGCTGAAGAGCATGTTGGACATCGTGGAGCATGACCTTCTGAAGCCTCAACTGCCTACAGTCACCTACATGCGTCTGGACGGCAGTGTGCCTGCAGGCCTGCGCCATTCCATTGTCTCCAGGTGACGAAGCTTTTATAAATGCGAGCTTGTACATCGATGTGTACACACAATGTGTGTCTTTCCAGTCCAAGAAAATTTACTGGTCTTTTAAGTATTACGTTTTCGTAGGCGAGCCAGAATCCATGTTTATTTTCCATGCTTGTGTCTTTACGAAGGAATAATTCATTTAAGACTATCACAGTTGAGCCAAATTCCAGAAGGCTTATGTTTTCAATCTTTTTCATATGTAATCAGAAAATGTTTGTTGGAAGAAAAAAAAACATTAAAAAAAAAAAACAGGATAAAAAGCCTGTTAATAAATACTGGGTTTTGTATATACAGAACAGCAGCTCACTTTGTTGTTGTTTGTGTGTCCCGCAGGTTTAACAATGACCCATCGATCGATGTGCTGCTCCTAACGACACACGTAGGTGGTCTGGGCTTGAACCTCACAGGAGCTGATACTGTGGTATTTGTGGAGCATGACTGGAACCCAATGAGAGACCTGCAGGCTATGGACCGTGCTCACCGAATTGGGCAGGTGTGTGTGTGGTGCAATTATTTACAAATGTCACTGGCTTTGGTAAGAAAAAATAACCTTGGATGCATTTGGATTTCAGAAACGTGTGGTGAACGTGTACCGTCTGATCACTCGTGGCACTTTGGAGGAGAAGATCATGGGTCTGCAAAAGTTTAAGATGAGTATAGCTAACACAGTGATCAGCCAGGAGAACGCCAGCTTACAGAGCATGGGCACAGACCAGCTGTTGAACCTTTTCACTCTGGACAAGGTAAAGGTGCCTCTGTATTTCTGTTTTTAATAATCTGTATTATATTCCATTAACAATGGGAATAATGGGCCAGTCAGAATAAAAATGCATCATATAAACACCTCAGTTGAAACAGACCGGACCAATCCGTTATTGTATACCATTTGATTCTGATTAAATGTTTTGAGCGTGTTAAGTTTAAGAAATCTCTAACGAGAATGATTTCAATCAGATTAAAGAAATCTTGTCCATGTAAATGCAGCTATTGCCACTGTACAATATCAACACTGTACAATACAAACTCCTCACATAACCACAAGCATAAGGGTCACCATTTTGCTCATCTCAGTTGGGGCATCTGTGTGCTCAAAACTCTCCTACTCATGTCAGTGTGGGTACAAGTGAGCCCTCTCATGCTTCATACAGTGGGACTTTGTGAAGGGTTTCCTCTGTGGGAGTGGGAGGGATTTATTAAACACTAGCGCGTATGTCTGTACACAATAGTGTTAAGTTTTATACGCCTTCCCGTATGTACAGGTCATTTTAATATCCCCACAAACAGGGCAAGGATCATTTGGACTAGACGGCACAGGGTTGTCTGCATAGCACGTCTTTAATAATGCATATTGAAAGTGGAAAACATCCACATTTTAATTTGTTTCTTAGCGTCAATACAAAAGCTTCTAGTTTCTTATTTTCTTTGCTAACGGTGAATCTGTACAAGTATTACATTTTATAGTCCACTACAAAGGCGTTATATTAAATTCAAAGTTTATGGCCTCTCATGCATTATTTTATACTGACCCACACATCATAGTCTAGCTGATTGGGTTAATTTGTCAAACAGTTAAATAAAAACTCTCAATGTGAAATGTGCATATTCTGTCTAAAATGTACGTTTTTCTGTTTCTAGGACAAAGTTGACAAGAGCGAAATGGCGTCATCCTCCTCTTCAGGGAAGGGCAGTATAAAGTCTGTACTGGACGGCCTGGGGGAATTGTGGGACCAGCAGCAGTACGAAGCAGAATATGATCTGGACAATTTCATGCTCTCGCTGCACTAACGCAGCACACCCTACTCGCCCAGCTGCCCTCTTAGGATCGACCACTTCTTCTATTTGTTACAGACAATAACGAGTCATCTTCACCCTGAAGAGAATGAGACATTGTCTGGATTTAAAAAATTTTGGCCATGGTACCTTTTACAAAATATTTGATCCGTTATGTCAGTCTGGACTTCACTTTGCTGTTCAAGAACTCACACTCCATATGCACGCTCTCGTACCCCACACTGCCAAGCCAAGGAGGAACGCACTGGGATGGACTCATTTTCCCCTCCAGTCTTGGTCCACTGATTTTATTCACACGTGCTGTGGGATCTCCCTTGTATTCTTGATCATGAACAATATCCTCGACTAGTCCTCCTGCACTTATACAGTCTTAAAGCTTACCTCGAAAGGCTAAACACCTGTCAGTATTGGATCTTAATAGGCATATAAGCCAATATACAAAACATAGGATTTTGTATATATTGTTTATTTTTGTAGACTGCACAGCCATCTTAACCAAAAAGGCTTCTGGAGCCTTGTATCTTGAACACCAGGGGACACTGTACACATACATAAACAATAAACAAGGAGAAATGAACTGGAATGAAGAACATTTAATCATCTTTTCCACTAGGGGGTGGTAGATTTTATTTTACCCCCCCCCCCCCCTCCCCTTTCCCTTCTAAAGCACAGTGCCTGTCAGTTCTCATCCACGTCTGTAGCTCAGTTCAGAGCTTCACTCCCGGCCTACCATGACGCACACTCGCACCCAGAGTAAATGTGAAAAGTCTGGCACCGTGCTGGCTGGAATCATAGGTCCTGTTCACCTGGCAGATATAGGATGCTCATGGAACCTTGTCGGATAGTTTTAAAAAGAAAAACAAGGACTCTGTAAATATGTCTGTAATTTGCCTTCTTTGCTTAAGCCAATAGAATTTTAATAAATTCTAATGAGCTTTCTTTGATGCCTGTCTGTTCTTTAAAAAAAAAATAATAAATAAAAAAAACATTCAAGTTTTCACATACACGGTATGATATGAAGTGAAATGCTTATATGACTGCTGATGATGTAAAAATAAAAAAATATATTTTTTTACAAATTAGAAATATAAAGAAATATGGAAATAAACTTTAGCTGTAAAAAGACTTTTAAAGTTTTTCCATATTTCTCCATTTCTAATTTGTAAGATGTTGATTTCTCTTTTCTTGATAGTTATCAGTACAGCATGTGCACAATAAAACAACAGGGATGCACCAAGGGATTTTAAAGAAAAGATTTTATTTGTCTTGTAGGTTTTTGGTAAAATCCTGATATCCAAACAGGAGTATTTCCTGTATCTGATGGAATACTGACATCTTCACACTAACCTTTTTACTAAGGCAGCATTCCAAACAACATGGACATGACTGTGATGGCTGTGTGCTTCAGGCAGTTTGCGTTGTAGCATCAGCGCATCATGCACTTTTCCTGTAACAGCACGTCCCATCATGCTGTATTCCCTACTTACAGTGGTTCCTTTAATGCCTGTGCAGCATATAAAATTTGGAATGGCGTCTGATGATGTTTGTGTTTTACCGTATGTGATGAAGGGTCCTATATGGGTCTTTTTTTAATTTTAATTTTTTCTTTTTAATAAAAAGTTCAGAGTGCAGCAGGTCATGCTGTTTGTATTTTCTAGTAGGACACAGCTGCATACATTTCACAAGGTTTTGGGAAGGATTGATCAATAATAGTGTTGATGAAATTAAGCTCAAAACCATTAAGTAAAACTTTCAACTAAAACTCTTAAGCCTGATTATTGGACTGTTCGACAGCTCTAAACTGAATACCAGCCTTGATCACAATAATGAAGTGCTTTGTACACACTAGCTGTATGATTTTTCCTTCAATGCAACATGTTTTAGTGTGATGATGCTCCTGCGCACAAAGCGAGCTCGTTGAAGACCTGGGCCCGTATTCACAAAGCTCCTCAAGCCTGAAAGTTGCTCCTAGTGATGAATTCTTAGAATTATGACATTTTCTTGCTTAAATTTAGGATTAAATTTTAGTTAACATAAAAATGATTCACAACACATTTTAGCCCTAAAAATAGCTCCTAAGGTAAAAATTAAGAGTAGAGAGGAGGACTTTTAAAAGGCTTAAGAGTTTCTATAGCAGAGGACAAATTGGCGGAAAGAAGAAATATTCTCCAAACACAACGCAAAGTTAAAAGTAAACACTGCTCTTGTGTCCAATTTGGTTTTCTTGCCGATTTACTGCCTTCTGTCTCTCTTGCATTGTTGGCTACATACCATCCAAAAGTGCAACTTGAATAGACTGTCCTGTAATCATGTACATTGGTTGCTCCCATCAATCTGAAACGGATTGCAAGTAATAAAATCAGTTTGGTAAATAAATGTAAGAACTTTAAATATAGTAACTACTGTGTGGAAATTGGTTCACATTTTCAACATTTGGCTGTTTGAATTCACCTTAAGATATTTACCCTATAACAAACTTTGCATGAAGTAGCCATGTTTGTACATGATTATACAATTTCATTATATACAAACATTATGATTGCTCTGTCTGTTCTATTATCATATAGACTATTTTCACAAAGAGCTCATTTCAAGACCTTTGTAGAGGTCAGAGGTTATTTTTTATCAACCAATCACAGTCCTTGAATTGCTGCATCATCCCTAGCAATGGGATTGACCACACCCCCGTACTAAGATAAAGGTTTTTGCACTTCCCTTACTCAGAGTTGCTCTAAGAAGTTTTCTAAATCACTTTTAGTTTAAGACTCCCAGCTAGGACTTTCTAGGCCAAGATAGGAGCTCTCTGAGAGAATTCTAAGAAGCTTTGTGAATACGGACCCTGGTGTTGAAGAACTCGGGTAGCCTGCACATCTGACATTAATTGCACCGTCTCCACTCCAGGCCTCATCATTTGGCGTCACTGATGATTGGGAATCAGTATTTCAGAGCTGCATTGGTTTAGTTTTATATCCAACCTGTTTAATGAAACACTTAACCACTCATTCATCAAAACCTCATAATTGCATTCAATCACAAATGTCAGATGGACATAGTGTATATATATAATAGTATATATATATATGTATATTGTAGGTGGATCTGTAGATTAGTTGTAAACCAAGGTCTTGGTGTATATGAGGGAGAGCTGTGCCTCTGCTTAGACCTTCTTTTAGCGTTGCTGTCTCAGCTCCTGGCTCCTTACACCGCAAGAGATTTATCCTTACAGACATTTAATGCTCCACTCGCCATATTGGACTTAAGAAAGATTGGACTTTTTTTTTTTTCTTTGGAAGACACTTAACCTTTTCATCTCATGCAGGCTTTTGGTTGATGTTGCCCTTAAAATATATGTTTTTAAATGCACATTGAGCACTGAAGAGGTTAATTAGTGGTTAGTGTGTGGGTCAGCCTGCTCTGAGTTTCATTAAATACACAGGCACTGACATTCATTTTTGTAAAAGTGAACATAAAAAAAAAAATTTGAAAAAATACAAGATGCATGTAATTATTAAAAGTGGTGGTGTATGCTCATGCAATAAGGAGTTACAGGAAAACACTGAGGCCATGCAAAAGACGACCACACTTCACAGCATCATACAACCATGTTTAATAAGATCTGCTTATTAGTACAGAAAAGGGGGAAATAATGAAGGTGGGAACTACAAACTTGAAGCAAGTTGTAAGCAATAGCAGCACTGCCCTCCATGTATTTTTGTTTAGTTTCATTTATTTATTTATTTATTATTATTATTATTTTAATCACAGTTTTAACTACGTCAGACAAGCACAGGTCCAAATCAACAATTTCAAAACCTTGTCATGATAGAACCTGTCATTAGTTATAAATTAAAACAGGAAACGTAGAAAAAGAAATCAATCCTTCATGTAGATAGTTACATTGTTTTTTTTTTGTTTTTTTTTCACATGACTGATACAAAGTGGGCTGCAGAACCACCCACGGAGAATGAGCATGAAGCACAGGTGAATAAATAACTACCCCTGAATCTAGAACAGGAAATATATAGGCATCTACAGAGAGTCTGAGTGAGACAGTCACCAGGACGCGGCTTCTATTTAGTCTTCTCCTATTCAGCGGCTCTTTAGTGACATTATCATTATTATTTTCCTTTAGGAACGAAGGGGGAACAAAATGAGTGCAGTGAGCAAATGATGAAATGACCAACAGTCACCAGTGAAGGCAAATTAAACATTCCAGGAGGACACGAAGAGGTTAGTATGCAAGCCTGGGATTAGGGAACCAAAAAAAAAAAAACCGCACAAAAATGGGTAGAAAAAGGCAAGCTAGAGAGAACATTTTGAACTTGGAGCTGAAGAGCCGACCACAACACCAGAGCTGGAGCATTCCCTCTAAAACGATAAGGAGGTCGTCTTTAACCTTTGATTCTTTAAAAGTGATCAAATATTAGTTTAACTTAAACAAACTAGGAGACGTGATGGATCAGTTGCATATCTACTGTAAGCGCTGACCGAGATACAGTCCAGTGACCATCACAGTGGAGTCCAGGACAATGAAAACCAATATATAGTAAATATTTACCCGGGTTTAGTTAGACCGCGGAGGGTTCGGTCGCAGGGTCGCTGATTGGTTAAGAGCATCAAAAGGCTTGCGCAAGAGCTCTACGACCTTTCCGCCACTCGTGCCTGGTTCACACTATGTTATTCATACAATCCTAAGGTTATGTTCAATCCTAGCAGTGCCAGATAGACCAGATTTTGGATTCAGGTCATTAAATTCCACACTCGGTTTTTCGCCCCGAAATAAACACGACAACGTTCTGAACTCTCAGAACCTGGGAATTTATAGTAAAATTTCCCACGAACATGTTACTGTATAAATGACTTGGTCGTGTTGTCATCAGTCATTCAGGTACAATGTCAGGACTGCATTTTGACAAGAAGAGTGAAAGTTCGATCATTTTAGGATTTTATCCATGATTTATACCCTAGCATTAAATATAATGTGTCAGATGGTGTTTTTTTTGGGGCAACATAAAAAAAAGTGTTAGTTTTAGGAGGACAAGCATGAAACCCAAACATAGCACAACTACAAAGAGGACAAAATCGGTTCTGTTCTATGTAGAAGAGGGCAAAACAGCAGCATGATTGGAATGTGTTCGACTTCGCTCTGTTGCTACAGATGGCAGGTTTGGGAGTGCATGCTCTCAGAAAGGTGTTGTGACTCTCTTCAGCTCCGGGAACATCCTGGGCGTTTCAGTGGCAGTGATTTGATGTGGTAGTAGTTAAATCACTGTGTAGCTTCCACTGGATCACAACATTCACCTGAAATTCGCTCCTTTCCGCCATGTCGTTTTATTGCCCATTCAGTCCAATACATTACCAATCACTCTCCGTTACCCAGAGACATCGATTCCCACGTCTAAAAAGTTTTTCCCACCTTTAACTTGAGATCATCGTCACACTAACGTAAGCAACATCAGCGAGTTAACACACAAGCATCGCATTTCAAAAATCTAGACATTTTAGTAACGTTACAAAGGTTTTCAACTTCATTAAATAAAATAAAAACAAAAAGATTTTTTTTTTAAAGAATTAGCATCATAAAATTAATTTATTCCAAGTAAAAATACAAAATAATATTAACGACATTGACCAGGTATGAAAGTCTCCCCCAGAAATAGCCAATATTAATGGTTGAGAAATAAGTCTGTAAAGAAATATGAAATAAAAAAAGAAGAAAAAAATGTAAATGTTTTAATTCCTTTCTTTTTTTTTTTTTTTTTTGCAAAAAATCTCTAAAAATAATGAAAAATTTCTCAGTATAAAGGCTACATTACCACTGGAAGGTACTAGCATGTAGAGTAGGTAAATACACAGTAGAAAATGATTTTAGTGAATCACAATGCTTGCAATGAAAATAAATCTGCAATAAAGATTTATGCCTCTTTTTTTTTTCTTTTCGTTTTTTTTCCTTTTTCTTTTTTACAAACAGTACAAACAGTATTGCACATTACAACAAAGAATCGAGGTTATAGCCTTAAAAAAAAAAAGGGACTAATTCAAGTCTTAGGTGAGTAGAAGGCCACCGCGCTGCTGACGCACCTCGGGGGCTTTCGGTCAAGTTACAGCTGAAACTGTTCGGATCTTTGTGTGTGTGTTTTTTATATTATTATTATTATTATTATTATTATTATTATTATTATTATTTAACAACAACAACAACAACAAAAAAAGAACGTTCTTTCTCTCCATTTTTTTTTCTCCATTTAATCAAGAACCCTCGAAGATCAGTTTAGCTTAAATTAGATCAGGTTAACAAAGTAGGGCAAATTGCTTTTACAAAACAAAATGGGCTACATTTAAGAAACATAAAAAAAGCTTTTTTGTTTTTTAAAAAAAATAATAATAAATCAATCAAAAACCAAAAAAGAAATATATATATATTAGTTTCACTGGTCAGTAAATGACTGATTATAAACATACAAAACCAAGGGAAGTATCGTCAGTTGGCTTTTCAAGCACCTAATGGATGTCGACTCCACGGTTTTTTTTTTTTTCTTTTCTTTTTCTGGAGTAGGATTTTGTATGAACTCTTTTTTCTTTTTAACACTGTGGCGTGCGGGTGGCGGTTCTCTCTCTCCGTCTGTACGCCGTGTTAATGTCGTCTCTACTTCAGCTGATTAAAGTTATAAAGCTCTAGCTCCTTCAGTTGCTTTTTTAAATTTTTTTTATTTTTTAAATCTTTTTTTTTTTCCTCAAAAAAATAAAATTAAACATAAAAGCAAAATAAACATGACAAAAATAAAATTAACCATCTGTTAAATCATTTTCTTGCAAATTTAAATTAATATATATTTTGTATTTGAATAAACTTACTTAGAAAATATTGATTTCTCTCCTATTATATTTCAAAATTGAGGTATTGCAAAAGATCACGTCAGTCAGAAAGCACACAATTTCTATTTCTCTCTCTCTCGCTCTCTCTCTCTCAACAAAAAAATAGCTGACTGATAGCTAACTATCTAGATACAAAGAGTAGTGCATAACAAATGTGTATTACAGAAAAGGAACAGATCTAGAAAACCCTTCTGGGTTGGGAAGGAAATATCACAACCCCCCCAGAATTCACGTCCATAAGGATCCTCATTGCTATTCATGATTAGTTTTCTTTTTTTTTTTCCATCAGTAAAAAAGTAGCTCTTGTTTTACATCTTTTTTTTTTTTTCTTTTTCAAAAGTGTTCCATCCTAAAGATGACGGTTTAGGATTTAAAAACCCGATCCACGGTTGCTCCGGCCTTTTTTCCAGCCCGACGAACTAGTCACTACTGGAAGAAGGGATGGGACGATTTTTACGCTTCGCTCCATGCAACTCCCCCCCCCCCCCATCACCCCCCCCCCCTACCCACCCGCTCCCGAGCTCGGGACTGTCGCACTCTCGTGAAACCCTTCTCACTCTTAAACGCGTCACATCAGCAGCCAATACTAGTTTGTGTTCTCCTAAACTCCCACTCGACCTCTCTCAAGCCCATGCCATAGTTTAAAAAAAATATCCACCATCATTATTAGCAGGTTGGTTCTATTCTTCAAGCTTTGCAGGAAAAATCTGTGTATATATATATATATATTTAGATATATATATATAAATATAAATGCAGCGAGCACACAATGTTCTTGTGACATTAATCGAAAGTGCTGCAGTCACACTGTCTGAACTCTTTATGTGGGTCTTTGAGGGGAAAAAAAAAAAACAACACACGCACTCACGCATCACTGCAGTATTTTCTTTTTGTCTACTAATCACTTCCCTAGTCAGGCAGAAGCAACGAGGCCTGACGTGGTGTTAGTTCTACTGAATGGTGTCGGTAGTTTGTGTGTGTGTGTGTGTGTGGGGGGGGGGGGGGGGGGGGTTT
>JAAGKR010007181.1:13290-38314 GCA_011419295.1 Clarias macrocephalus | reverse complement strand
ATATATATATATATTGTATAAGGTTAGGGTTAGAGTTAGGTTTAGAAAACTTACACTAGATTCTAGAAACTACCTGGATACTCTGGATTACTGCACTGAGGCAGAAGACTCTAAAGGGACGGACAGAGATAATGAAGGTCACAAGGTCACCAAATAATGTTTTTGTTAAAGGTCACCACACACACACACACACACACACACACACAATATATATATATATATATATATATATATATATATATATATATATATATATATATATACACACAGTCTTATGCAAAAGTTTAGGCACCCATTGATACTTTTTTTTTTTTTAAAGTTTTTAACACAGTCTCACTATGAAATGGAAAAAAATGCACAATATTTTCAGCAAACATTGATGCATAGTTACTTTTTATGTCATGAATTGAACAAAGATAAAAAAAGAAAAAAATTACTGTGGCACTGTGCAAAAGTGGGCACCCTAAGAGTTCCAGAGTCTCCGATTATTTTTAGCTTGTTAGATCTGATGCATGGCAACAGCTGTCATTAGGAAATGCCTTTTCTTTTTTTTTTTGGATTTCTCCCCGATTTTCTTCCTAATTTATAGTGTCCAATTGTGGGTGGAGTAACACACTCGGAGGACAGCGCTATCCGCTCCTTCCATTGCGTGAGCTCACAGACGCCCCTGATTGGCTGTAGAGCCGTGATTAATGTGGCAGCACTAAGTACCCCTAGTCCCTCCCCTCTGAGAGAGCTCGGCCAATCAGCTCTATCTAGACCTCCAGCTGTGAGAGGTTACAGCATCACCCGGGAATCAAACTCGCGATCTCCGGATGATAGGGCGAGTGCTTTACCACTGCGCCACTCTTCTATTTCCAATCAAACGGGAAAAAAAATTCAGTTATTTACCAAATTTGTCAAATTTATCAAGGGGTGCCTAAACTTTGGCATAAAACAGTATACACAGGTGTCACAACATGAAAACATCACCCCTAGTGGTTATTTGGAGTGAATTTCTCACAGTGTCATAGTTCTAATAAATATTCCTAAAATCTAAATCTAAGTAAACATTAATTTCTTGATGTTTTTCCTCTTCTGGATAATTATAGTATGTAAGAAAGTATATCAGAGAACTGAAATGGTTAAAATGTCTCTAGTTTTATAAACTTGAATCTGTTCAGCTTCTTTAGGAAATGAGTTATGACTAATTTACTCACATAATTTTATGAAAATGATCTACGTGATGTCAGCTTATTGGACCTGACGTTAGCTATAGGACGAGATCTCAGGTCATTAAAGGAGTGGGGGGGGGGGGGGCGGCGGTGGGGGGTGGTAGGATTTTCATTTCATTTTCCCTTTCTGGTCTTATTTGAGAAGTTTCAACCTGACTTGTTTAATAAAATATTAGCAGAGAAAACTGAGAAATAGACACTGAAGGGTGTGTTTATATTCCCCATGTGATTCAGTCTGTGGTGTGAGCCAAACATGGTGACATGTCTCTAAAAAAAAAAAAACTAATAACTTTGATCAGTTTAATTTAAAACCATCGAATTATCATTAATGATTAATTATTATAAGGTGCCTGATGCAGCTATGAATGCGTGCAAATCGGTTTCATTAAGGAGAAAGGGTTTTTTTTTTTGGAGCTGTGGTGGTGCGCACTCAGGCCTTTGGGTGTGACCCGTGACCCTGCACAGGACAGAGAACAGAGAATGAGTGCGTGATAATTATTAATTATAAGACAAGTCTAGAGTCACTGCGTCCACTGAGAGACGGAGGATATTTAATGAATAGAAATCTTACAATCCTAAAAACTCCGAAATTTGTATCTGTACTGAGACGTACATCATTCCCATCAGGTAAAATAATCAGGGACTTGTTCTTCTAAGCCAGCTTGACTACGACTCTATACGAGTGTATGGTAGGAGGCAAAGCTAATAAATATAGCAGATGAATAAATATTACTCAATAAATAGATACATATAACTGAAAATATCTAAGGTTGTAAGTGTGTAATTTGCTCAATATAGACATGTATGCAACTTAAATATAACTGAAAATGTCTACAGTTTTGTTCATTGAGGAGGTGATGAGGAGATGGAGGAGATGAGGAGATGGAGGAGATGCATGAGATGGAGGAGATTAGGAGATGAGGAGATGGAGGAGATGGAGGAGATGGAGAAGATGAGGAGATGGAGGAGATGGAGGAGATGAAGGAGATGAGGAAAAGGAGGAGATGGGGAGATGAGGAGATGGAGGAGATGAGGAGATTGAGGAGATGAAGAGATGGAGGAGATGAGGTGATAGAGGAGATGAAGAGATGGAAGAGATGAGGAGATAGAGGAGATGAGGAGATGGAGGAGATGGAGGAGATGAAGAGATGGAAGAGATGAGGAGATGGAGGAGATGGAGGAGATGAAGAGATTGAGGAGATAAGGGGATAGAGGAGATGGAGGAGATGAGAAGATGGTTATATGAGGTATTAGACCATCGTCGATAGATTAGATTAGTAATTTGCTCAATATAGACATGTATGCAATTTAAATATAACTGAAAATGTCTACAGTTTTGTTCATTGAGGAGGTGATGAGGAGATGGAGGAGATGGAGGAGATGGAGGACATGAGAAGATGGAGGAGATGAGGAGATGGAGGAGATTAGGAGATGAGGAGATGCAAGAGATGAAGGAGATGAGGAGATGGAGGAGATAAGGAGATGGAGGAGATGAGGAGATGGAGGAGAAGGAGGAGATGGAGGAGATGAGGAGATGCAGGAGATGAGGAAATGGAGGAGATGAGGAGATGCAGGAGATGAGGAAATGGAGGAGATGAGGAGATGGAGGAGATGAGGAGATGCAGGAGATGAAGGAGATGGAGGAGATGAGGAGATGGAGGAGATGAGGAGATGAAGTGATGGAGGAGATGAGGAGATGGAGGAGATGAGGAGATGCAGGAGATGAAGGAGATGGAGGAGATGAGGAGATGAAGGAGATGGAGGAGATGAGGAGATGAAGAGATGGAGGAGATTAGGAGATAGAGGAGATGGAGGAGATGGAGGAGATGAGGAGATAGAGGAGATGGAGGAGATGAAGAGATGGAGGAGATGAGGAGATGGAGAAGATGAGAAGATAGAGGAGAAGAGGAGATGGTTATATGAGGTATTAGACCATCGTCGATAGATTAGTATAGATTATTGTATATGTGTGCAGCTGGCAACAAGTTATTTAGCCCTAATGATGCAGTGAGGAGCTTCTTATTACTTAAATGACCATGTCAGGAGACACATCCTGTGGGCGTGGCAAAGTCAAGTCAAGTCAAAAGAAAATTATGTAAATGTGTATGAAATGTGAGAAAATGTATATGTATGGATCAGAATGTCCAGATCGTCCCTGATGATGGAGCCGAGGAGCGAGACGACCGGACTGTCCTGAATAACCAGGTTATCTACTTGACTTGATCTTGACACATCTGTGGAGTTTTTCTTCCCTGGTGGCACGTTAGATTCCATGATGACGATGATGAAGAATAAAGTGTTGTCCTTTAACTAACTTCTGTGGTGGTATCGCCGAACACTAACTTACTACTGTGTTGCTATAAATTATTTATGTGTCAAAAAGAAACATTTTTAAAATACACAGTAGCACAGATAGACAACTGATCCTGGTGCTTTTTTAAAAATAAATCTTATTACATAGTGGCTTTAACGATATCCATATCAGAAAACCTGTGGAAAGTTTATTTGACTGCATTATAAGAGTGGTGCTCTCGTAACAAGCTGATGAAACTGTGTAAATGGTTTTTCATTTGCAATCGGCATCCACAAAGCGTTCACTCTCTGCACATTACGGCTCTAACAAATAGGATGCAAGCACACATTCGCCACGTGCCAATTGGCAAGCGTCTGATTCAGAGCTTTAAATGGAACTGTGTCAATCAGGTTAAACCACATCAATGGCAATTCACACACAACCGCAGAACCCATAAGAGTTCTCATTCAGCCAGGAGAGACCATAGACAATAGGTCGGGTAACCACCGCAGTCACACCTGCTGTCGGAAAGATCACCATGACGACAGGAAGACGGACACCATGTACAGCCTGATGGCCTTCAGGAGAACAGGCAAGGAGCGTCCGGCGAGGAGGAACACTGCAGGAATCATCGCCGCTTCTCCAGAGAAATAAAGGCTAAGAAGATTTAATAACATCCCTGTTCAGAAGTCATTCGTACATGACCAAAAGGTTATATGGAGCGTCAGGTAAGTAAATTCATCCATCGAAATCAATAAAACACTTTCAAGGAAAATGGAAAGAGAGCTGGGTTTGTTTAAATCGAACGGTTCGCTGGTGTCAGAGCAATACATTTCATTTTAAAGAGAGTAGATGTGTACCCCACACACACACACACACACACACACACACACACACACACACACACACACACACACACACACACACACACACACACAGAAATATCTCTAACTACCCTTAGATCACATTACAGAGACTTGCTGTTCTATTATACATATTAATAAGTCATACACAACACACACACATATTTGCACTATGTGTGTCCAGCTCACATGATGAAGATAAAAAAAATAATTCACAACATGTCAGTAACAGTTCCAGTGCGTTCGGAGAGAGAAACTGAGCTCCTGTTTACATCATAGCTAAAAACACAGACTGTTATTAAGTCACCATTTGGATTTAAATGAGCAAATACATAAGAGCTTTGAGAGCTGGGTCATATAATTGCAAAGAAAACAACTAACCCCCCCCCCCCCACACACACACACACACACACACACACACACACACACACACACACAGTGTGATGAGGACTCACAGGATTGAGATTGAACAGCTGCGTGTCCATAATAAAACCACTCGTTAGTGAGACTCATCAGAAAAAAAGTCTTCAGTTTGTTAAAGACTGGACTTCGGAGTGATGGAGAAAGGTCATGTGACCTGATGAGTCCATACTGAGTCTATTCCAGAGCGATGGGCGTGTCAGGGTAGGAAGGGAAGCGTTAGAGGTTACTGTATCACCTCTACGGAGTTTTGCTTCCCACGATGGCACGCGCCGTATTCCAGGCCTCAGAGTGTGACGAATCATTGGAAGCCAAGTTTGTCTTCAACACAAGATCTTGGCAGAAACGAAAGATCCTCAGGATGGAAATAAATGTCATTGTGCTGCATGAGCTCATGGAAACAAGACCATGGAAAATACATAATCAAAGGTAAGGGGGGGCCAATATATTTATCATTTTTCCAATAAAAAAAAGTTGAGATTACTTTTGCAGATGAAGCGTCAAGAATGTAGCTGAATTTGTGTGTGTGTGTGTGTGTGTGTGTGTGTGTGTGTGTGTGTGTGTGTGTGTGTGTGTGTGTGTGTGTGTGTGTGTATGCAAAGGCTTTTGGTTAAGATGGAGTATTCTTCATTATGATTTCTTCCCGGTTTTCAGTGGTGCCATTAAGCCCCGTGCAGTAGAGGTCACGAGCTCTGTGCCATGTCCTGGTCCAGGTGGGGACACGGTTAACGAGACATGCTCCGCGGTGATTCGGTGCATTTTAAAGAGGCTCGGCGCTACACAGCCAGGTGAGTCCCAGCTGGTGGAAAAGCTTCAACACTCCTCACCTTGAGCTGGCGAGCCCGAGGGGAAACAAGATGGATGTACTCTCTGGATTTTTTTTTTTTTTCTTTTTGGGAAGGTCACTTTAGGAGATGAGGCCAGAATTGCACTGGCTTACTGTATAAGACCTACTTGGCCTACAAGTGCTATATGTGAAATTGAATGTCAAAAGAGAAGAGTGGGAACTTGAAGAGTGCATAAGAGTCATGGACAGTGTCATACAGGGTCATCAAATACACCCCAGAGAAATGCTTCACCCCATCGTACACTCAAAGAGTCACTGCAAATCAATACAAAAGTTTAACTGATCTCATCAGATCTCAGCCCACTGAGGACCGGTAGGTGATTTGTTCTTACTTAACTCGGGCTGACCGTACTATAAGCATCTTCCGAATGGTTGAGATTTCACTTCCTGGTGGAAGTATTAATATTTTTGTACAAATGGCAACTTTTGTGTTGTGGTGCATGTGTGTATTAGATCGACTGTATTTCTTGTGATATTCCATGAAGCAAATGCAAATAGGCACATTGTTTAAAAAACAGGCATTTTTAGCACAGCACATGTCAACCGAGCGGCAGAGATGAACCAGTTCAACATGTGTTTCAAATGTTATATAGCGACTTAAACTATTCTCTACCAAAAGGTTGTGTAACGCGTTAAAGGGTGATACAGCACCCCCATACCGCCATACTGTATGACCTCTGGAGAGCTCGGTTGAGGACATTAACGGCTCCTTACAGCCTCTGTTTGCACAGCAGGATTGGAGCATGTAAACACCTCGCTATCAGTTCTTAAGCGCCGTTATCAGATCGCTATCGATTCTTAAGCATTGCTTTCACCTCCTTACCTGTTTGTCAGCATTCAGCAGCCAAACATGCTTCTATTAGATAGAAGTAATGAAAAAAAAAATTAACAAAGTAATATTTTAAGGGAAATAGTGATGATTAAACTGAAACATAGAAATGATTTAATCTAAAATGTCTGCGGTTTGATCATTCCTGCTAATCTCATAAAGTCTTATGACAAATTTACCATCTCATTTTTATTCCTAAAATACGTGGTTTGGTCGTTTCATTTCAATCAAAACTTTTACAAAAGTTACATGAATTATTCTGACAAGCAGTTCAGTATGCGCCACCCCTGCGGTGTCTGTAGGTCGCTGTCTATCCGTTACGCGACACTATGAGGTCGTTATCATATCTCGGCTCATCAGTTCTTTAGGACTCAGGGTAGCATCGTTAAATTCCTTAATGGCTCGCTGTTGAAATGTTATCAGGCTACCAACATGTAGAGTCATTTTTTATCTCCTTATGGGCTCGTTCAACGATTAACAGGTAAATGCAGGGCCGCTACACTTTAAATATTAACTGGTACAAACCACAACAACTTCGGAGACAAATTCAAATTGGGAGACATCAGGTAGAGGTCGGTTCAGCTGAGTAGAGCCGCGTATAGACACCCATCAAGGGGAAGAATTGTGTTCCTTCCTTTCTTACAGTTGCAGACATTTGTCGAATCTAGTTCAAGAGGATAAATAAACGATGGATAAAGGCGTTTCGGTGTTTTATCTTGGCCCACACCTTATAGTGTCGTTTTTTTTTTTTTCTTCCATTTACTACATCACCAGTTTCACTATATGTAGTAGAGATTTAATCAAATATGAAAACATTACTCTGAATTAACGGAAGATGTGATTTAAAGACAAAGGAAAGGAAAGGAGTGTGTGCGATAAACCTGAATGATGTGGTTTGTATCTTTGATTCTGATGGGAAACAGAGTTGATTTCTGAGGCTGTGGGAAGAGTGTGAATAGTAGATTTGCTTTTTCACGTAGATGTGAACGAGCCCTCAGACATGAAGCTCAGTGTAGAAAGAAAGAGCGCATTTATTCACATGAATGTGTGCCACCGCGCAGTGCATTTGCAGCATTCTTTGATTCATCCTTAGTGACTGCTTGGTCATGGTCACTGGGGTTTAAATCAAAAAACACTTCCAGTTTACGACATGCGCACTTTTACTTAAAATAAAAAAAAACACAGATACTAATAGAGATATTTGGAGGAACAGACACCCATAAAGATTGCTCTTTTTTTGCATGACAGCCCGTCTCTTTAAAGAAATATGAAAGGACGGGGATTAAACAGCAGCCACACACACAAGGACGAGCATGAGACCTACCATACTGGACCCTGCCAGAAGGTCGGCTCATTATTATACACTGTCCCCTGTCTGTCATGGAGCTTCAAAACAGGTTAGAAGATGGAAGTTAAGATTTCACTCACCATGAGTTCCCTGTACAGATCAGAGTCATTAAAATCATGTTAGCATGCACACACACACACACACACACACACACACACACACACACACACACACACACACACACACACAGACGGAGGTAGAGAGATAAAGGCTACAGCTTCTTCTCCAAACTACTATAATCAGGCCATTTTTCGGCTGCCACGCTCGGTGGTCGGCTAGTGTTTGTTTGTTTGTTTGTTTGTTTGTTTGTTTGTTTGTTTGTTTGTTTGCTCTGATGAGTAAACAAACAGCATTTTACAAGCTCCCAGCACCGTCCAATTAAAGAGTCTCATCAGCCAGAACAGGGAAATGGATGGTTGTGGCGGAGGAGTGGAACTTCCTGGGTCGCTCGTCTAAACACGACTGTGAGACGTTTCTGTGCTGCGGATCTCTGCTGGACTGCAGGATGGGAAGCGTGAGAACCGCGGGGCGTCTGAAATATTTACAGGTGATTTTTGATTATGTTTAACTTCTATGGCATGACAAGCTTGTATGGATATGACTACTGGAAGCAACATTTACATACAGTCTGGCTATTTACACACACACAGAGAGAGAGAGAGAGAGAGAGAGAGAGAGAGAGAGACTGTGCCTCTTGGCCAGCGTTTTGACTCTGTCTCTGGGTTTAGAGTGGCCTGGTGTCTCTCAGTGCCTCCCGCCTCACAGAGCACTGCAGCATCTGCTGAACGAGTCCTGTAATAAACACATAGTGAGACGCAGCCAGGCACAAGGACGGCCAAAGTCAGGCCTGGTCCTATTCCTCAGCTAGAGACTAGTCACTGCAGAACCGATCAAATCCATAACACCTGATCTGAGCCTCACCACCTACTATTTCATTCAATTCAATTTTATTTGTATGCCACTTTTATCAATTCTCATTGTCGCAAAGCAGCTTTACACAATGAAAAAATGAAAGTGTGTATGAAATGTGAGTGTGTGTGAATCAGAATGATCAGATGGTCCCTGATGAACGAGCCGAGGGCGACGGTGCTGAGGGAAAAACTCCCTGAGATGGTAAAAGGAAGAAACCTTGAGAGGAACCGGACTCACCAGGGACCCCATCCTCATCTGGGTGATAACGGAGAGCAGGGATTGACCTGCACTCATACTGTGTGTTAGGAGGCTGGAAGTTCAGTATAACAGGAGACGTGTTTAAGTGTGTGGAAAGGGTCTTACTTTTGACTATTAAACATGGCTCTAGTGTTTTTATGGTCTCCCATCACACTCATTCAGGATGTTTTTGCGCACGTTTCTTCATCACCATCCTGCCGGGTTTAATAAGGCGTTTTATAAATTTATAGTTCTTAACCCAATGTTAGTAGTTAATGTCAGCAGGCTCTTCAGTTGCTTTCCCAGAACCACACTTTAGCACATCTTTGCCACGCCCACATGATGTGCCTTCTGCCATGATTGTTTAAGAAATGAGAAGCTCCTCAGTGCATCAGTTAAATCACAGGTTGCAGCTGAATCGTATTAATCACTGCAGTAATGATCCGATGGAAGACTCTTATCTAATTGCTTGGTTAATTCCAGGTCATTATCTGTTTTTTTGTTTGTTTGTTTTGTTTTTTTTTTGCCGGGTAATGTATTATACAGGTCTGAAGTTTCACTGTTTATGTTGTCTACATATTGTATTACAAATATAATTGTTATATGATGGTGTGTTATGTTATGTGTTATGTGTTGTGGAACTCATTCATTGGATTCCCTCAATAAACTTACATACATTTACAATTAAGCTGCAATCTTCATGAAACGAAAAGCCTTTAGCTCGGGCACTAATGGGTCAGCAGCACTTTATATATGATTTCATTCTGAAGACAAGCAGAAGCACATTTGTAGTTGTGCTTCATAAACACCTTCACAATCCACTATCTCCAGTAATAACACAGTAATACAGTATACTCCTAATACTGCAACAAATCAAAATACTTCATTTTCCAGTTGAATTGTTCTATGTTTTTATAACTATTATTATTCAGAAAAACTCTTCTTTGATTCATTTCTACTGTATATAATAGAACCTTGGTAGAGAATCTCCAGTATTGTTATTTTAATTAACTTCCTTCCACCACGTGGCCAAACATTTGAATTTGAATATAAATTTGAATATAACGTGCACAGGGAGACATCAAAGAACCATTGCCGATGAATTTCATCATGTTGTTGGGATTACGTTCAACCTGAAATTGTGATCATGGTGCTCATAAAAATCCTCAATGTCCTGAAAATCCTTTCAGTTGGACTGTGTCATGGACGGGCCTGGTCTCTTCATCGACGGTGTGTAGACGCTCCAGTTAAAGTCCTTGTCATTATATCCAACGTGTTTATGGTTAATGAAGTGAAATTGCGTTTTCCTGGGGTTTGGTGTTATGTAGGACATGAACAGTAATTATTATACATAGGGGCAATAAGTGATGTTACACATGTCCAAAGGTAACACAGAGACATGTTACTCATGTACTGGAGTAATAATGTAAGTAATTAAACATTATTATGTAATTTTGTGGTGCCTTATTCAAAGGTATTAAAATGAAATACAAACATGCTTTAAAGTCATAGTGCAGGACAATGGGGCAATTAATGAGGTGTTATTCAGGAGGGTGACATGTCGAAAGGGCCTTCAGTGTGTCTCGGGGTAAAGTCGATGTTGTCAACTCTGTTCAGAGGAAAGCTGCTAATGCACGCTCAGAAAGTCACTAGAAGTCTGTATAGATAATAAATGTGCATATTCATCAAATACCCTTCATCATTTGCATAGCAAAATGTGTTACACGAGAAAGATGGATTATCTGTAGACACGTAGAGAATAGGAATGCACAGGGCCATTACACGAGTAGAATAGAATAGAATAGAATAGAATAGAATAGAATGGGGTTTTAACAGAAAATAATATATAAATAGACCTTTACACCTACACAAATACACCTGTGGAAGCCCCAGCAGTGGCGGCCGGTCAATAGGGGGCGCTGGGGCGCCGCCCCCCCCCCCCTTAAAGTTAGGCAGAGAAGAATGCTCCTTTAACATCTAATAATTTAACATAATAATTATTTATTTTAATAATGAAATAAAGTCATTTAGTCACAATATTCCACTGTAGTTTTTTATATAATTTATTTGCAATAAAAAAAATCTAAACTGTGTTACGTTCATTTGTGTTTGTGTACGCGGGGCGCCGGACAAACGAGTGTCTATGTAGACGGGTACGTTTTTGAAAAGCATGTGACCTGAGGCTGAGCTCTGATTGGATTTTGTCAAATCATCCTTGTGCCGCATCACTGTGCGCCCCGAACCCTCCCACTTTTGTTCTTAGCGAATCAATATTGTTTTTAAATATTTGGGCTCATGTGATTGGACCATTCTGAACGAGTCTTTTCCAGCATGGCGAGCGGAGCTGCTGACTGGATGTGATGTGAGTCAGGACTTTATTTTATACTAGTAGTAATGATGCGCAATCACCTGATTAATACCTATTTACAGCTGAGCATTAAAAGTTTCATTTTAATTTTGTTTGAACCCCAAAAAAAAACTTTTTGCACCAGCCGCCACTGAGCCCCAGGATGATCCCTTTCAAACAGAAAGAAATTCCGAAAACCATCTTGATGTGTTCTATGACTCATCGGACCTCAACACAAAATTATTATCCAAATTATATTTTCACAAATACCGTCAATGTACAGACACGCCCACTTTACAGTTTTATTATACAGTATGTATAGATAAGAGACAAAAATCATAGAGGTAGCCCAGTGGTTAAGGCATACAAGACTACAGTTCAGAAGGTCCCAGGTTCAAATCCCACAACCACCAAGTTGTCCCTGTTGGGCCCTTAACCCTCAACTGCTCAGATGTATAATGCGATAAAAATGTAAGTCACTCAGGATAAGGGTGTTGACCAAATGGCGTAATGTATATAATAGTTATCAGTATGAATATAATATCCAGGTGTTGGACAATGACACCAGTTTAGTGTTGGAGGTTTCATGGCTAAATCTGAGCAGCCTGGTGGCCGATCTTCATTGACTGCACATTCCAGCAGTAAGAGCCGAGTGTGAAGGTTTAATTTGCAGAGTAATAGCACAGTTTGATTAAGATATTGCAATGCACACAACATTATGGGAGACATATCAGAGTTCAAAAGAGGACGAATTGTTGGTGCGTCTCGATGGTGCATCTGTGACCGAGACGGCGAGTCTCTGTGACGTATCAAGAGCTGCGGTATCCAGGGTAACGTCAGCGTACCACCAAGAAGGACGAACCACATCCAACAGGAGTAACTGTGGACGCAGGAGGAAGCCGTCCGAAAGGGACGTCCGGGTGCGAACCTGGACTACCGAACCCTTCTGGAGGACCATGTGCACCCAGTGGCTTAAACATTGTATCCTGAAGGCGGTGCCGTGTACCAGGATGATAATACACGAATACACACTGCAGGACTGGTGACAGAGTGGTTTGATGAACATGAAAGTGAACTTGAACATCTCCCAGGGCCTGTACAGTCACCAGATCTAAACATTATTGAACCACTTTGGGGTGTTTTGGAGGAGCGAGTCAGGAAACGTTTTCCTCCACCAGCATCACGTAGTGACCTGGACACTATTCCGCAAGAAGAACGGCTCAAAATCGCTCTGAACCCCGTGCAGGACTCGTATCTGTCAGTCCCAAGACCACCTGATGCTGTATTGGGAATAAAAGGAGGAGGAGGCCCGACATACTAATGAATTATTTGTTTTTTCAATTTCAGTTTCATTGTCCAGCACCTGTAGCTTTAAGATTTTAGAACAATGATTGTGATTGATTTGTTAAAACGGTGTTCAGTGATTGGTCACTGGGAAACCCTGGCTTACTGACTGTTTTTTTTTTTGGGGGGGGGGAACGTAGGCTCACACAGGTGTTACTCACTCAGCCTTTACACACTGGTGATGTGCTGCCTGAAGCTGCCGTATTAACTTCTAGAAGCAGCAGCTGTGATGTGAGCAGTATCAAGTACAGAACAGTTACAAACATCTGCTGAAAAAGTCACTAGATTTTCACTAAGCTCTATTTTTAAAGTCATTAAAGGAATCTAAAAAGTCAGCTAATCTCGTCTCAAAGTCGGCAGCACTGGCTGAATTGTTGGTGTGGCTGATTCTCCTCCAGATGAAGCGGCACCGCTGGCCGGATGGCAGCAATAAGATGAAACCTTGTTTGCGGTGTGTGAGCTGCCGCACGAAACAACACATCTCCCGCTCAATGTATAATCTTAGAAATGACAGAAAATCATTTTAGAGCACTTGGTATAGCTGCCCAGGTTGTAGCCTGGCCTGACCATGCTCAAGTGAGAACTGGCTAAAATATTGTTCTGGTGAATGTCCGGAAGAAATTTCATTTAATAATTACAAGCAATGTTTAATAATTATTATTATGATCTATTAAAAAACAAACTGATGTATTACTTATACGTATCTATTATTCATTTCTATATTAAATATTAATAATTGTTGTATTTGCAAATGCAGTAAAACGTTACCCATTTTTAAACAAAATAATTTGACCCATAGTTAATTTAATAATGTTACTTGTTGTTCCATGTTATTTAAACTTGAATTACATATAATTCAATATTTATTTATCATTAACCCTACTCTTTATTACCGTAGCTGGCACTATAATCATTCAATCTGAGCTTCCATCCTGATTGCAAACTGGCCCAGTCTCGGGGAAATCTGTAACTTTAGGACTTCTGAGCTGGGAAAGTCTTTAGGATGGAGGAGTTTCCGGTCTCTTGGTAAAAGCTGATTAGTTCCTTACAGACTATGACAGAGAGAGAGAGAAGAAATCAGAGGCTAGTGAGGGAACGACTCTCTATCAGTGATAACGGTCCTGAACAACATCCAAATGTAACTGTACGGGAATAAAAATATAAAGAATATTAAACATGCTGAAAATATCAGTACACTGCTGTCATTAGAGACCTGAATATTCTGTGACGTTTCCTCGTACTTGTAGAAATGTGAAATTGCGTCCGCACACCGGATAAAATATTGTTCTAGCAAATGTTCGAAAGAAATGTCAGAGCATTAACTCTGAACCACATGGCTGATTATTTCGCCAGGCTGCTGCAGCTTGCTGTGTTTCCTCCCTCATGTACAACACAGCCTTCGTGTTACTGATGGAACTCCTGCGTAGACAAGAACCTTGGATCAGTCATCAAATAAAGATGCTTTATGGCTTGGATCAGCATATAGCTAAAACGTTGACTCCTTTGTAGAACACAGGGTCAGAACATGAAGGATACACGCCACACATACACAACACTCATCATAATAACGTCTTGTCTTTCTTTGCTGCATATCCCAGGAGAAATTCAAAAGTCACTCCCAAGGTTTCTCCTCCATCTTCCTGGTTCTGTGTGTTCGTACGCGGTTCTTACATAACCCGGTGTGCACCGGCTAATCTCATTCCTCTATTAGAACTCAATTACACCCCTGGGTTGATGCTTTCTGTGATGTCTGTGGACTCCCGAGTAATCATAGATGCATGAACTGTGAATCTCTTTCCTGCTTCCTCTCCCAATCCGGCCGGGTCTGTTCAGCGACT
This sequence comes from Clarias macrocephalus, assembly GCA_011419295.1. Lineage (NCBI taxonomy): Eukaryota > Metazoa > Chordata > Actinopteri > Siluriformes > Clariidae > Clarias > Clarias macrocephalus. Next base: position 23,822 of record JAAGKR010007181.1, on the reverse strand, counting down.
ATGAGAGTCACATATACATTAAGCAAATCCAAGCGCCAGGTCTGCACTGGAAATCCCGCGACTGCCGTGCACAGTGATGAAGATACCGCGCCTGCTTCCTGGCTTCTGGCAGTTTTCTTTGAACCCCGTATTCCACACCGAACACACACTCTACTCTCCATACCCGGTGTACGTAATCATAACCAACAAGGGACACATTGGTCAAAGGTGACCTCAGAGATGAGGATTTCTCAAGCTCCATTTCACTCCTAAGCTCAGCCACCAGGGAAGTGCAGAGCCACACATGCTTCTTATCCTCCTCAAGGCTTCTTTGAGTTATCTTAGTGGATTTAGTCTTGGAAAAAAAAAAAAAAAAAAGAATTGTGGTGATATTTTCAGTCCTGCTGCTGTTATTTATAATAAGTATTAAAACTCATGAGTCAGCGAAGCCACAACACTAAATTTGTTTCCATGACAAAATAATCTAAGTGTAGCTAATAGTGTAAAGAGGAATATTTTGCCGTTTTGCAGAAGAAATCCTTCATGCCGTGTGACATGTAGCCTACAGTATCCACCATCGTAACTAATCACTTTTTACCGGCTTTTCTGCGGGCTTGGACTGGACGGACTGGCTTTTGGTCTCTGTGGGCACGGGTGGGCCTCGGGTGCCCCCGATCCTCTCACCGTCTGCTGGAGTATAGCTGGCGATCAACGTTATTGGCGTCACCTGTCAGAGGTCATCATGTTGTGGCTCATCGCTGCATTTAAGTGTGTCTGCAAAATGAGATTCATCCAGTCTGGCACTGGCAGTTTTAGGAAAAACAACAAGTATTCAAATTGATCACAAAATCATGCCACATTTGTTTCGGGCGCATCAGTGTCACGTTACGCGCCGTGACTGCGTGTGTATCGTCAAGCTGGTGGAAACTGGAACAAGGGACTATATGTTCAGGGTTTGGTGCTCATCAGATGTAAAAACATCAGTGTATCGATATACTGTAGATTCACAGATGCAGAGGATATAATATACATACAGATGTAAAAACATTACAGAGTAATTGCCTAAAAAAAGAAGACGGTCATTTTTAATGTGTGTGTAATACGTGCTTATTATCCGGAGAAGATGATTTTAATTGCTAGAAGCCAGTGCTGAAGAGATTTTCTGAGATTGTGGATGCCGTAGCAGGGCGAGTCAGGAGGAGGCGGGGGGGGGGGGGGCGGGGGCGGGGGGGGGGGGTGATGGGGGGGGGGGGGGTGCTAATTGCTAATTCAGAACCATGGCATGAGATTTTTTTTTCTCACTAGGAGCTTTAGCACATATATTCTCCCTTGCAGCAGCAGCAGAAGGTCTGGCAGTCTTTTAATCCCCTCACACACACCATCAGCGCGCGCGTGCAGGCAAGATGCTTAGTGGTGGCACATAAGCTGCCTCCAGGAGAGAAGGTCTCCTGCACTAATTAGACTTGCTGCATTTAGAGGCTTGTGAGGGTGTGAAAGGGTCTAAAACATAGCCTCTCTGATCGCTCCTGCTTTCTTTCCATCTATCTAATTTCTTTTTGCACCTGAGTTCTTCGTGCATATTGTCATTAACGCTGGCAGATTCTGCGTTTCAGCTCCAGGGGTCACGGCGAGGAGCATCCAGATAAAATTGTGTTGTAGTTCACCAGCATCCTCCATTTCTCTGCACGTCGCCTCCAGCAAAAAGCTGCTCACGGACCGACCACTCTCTCTCTCTCTCTCTCTCTCTCTCTCTCTCTGTGTTCGCCTTTCCTCTGTCCATCCTTCAGGGTCTGGTAATCTTCAGCTAAGCCCAGAATGTCAGTCAGAGCCACAAAGACAGCACTAGATTCTCATTTTTCTTCTTCTCCTTCTCTCTGTCTCTCCATCCAAGCTTATTATTGATTCAGAGAGGTGAGATTCTGAAATCAATACGCACCTCTCGACATTCATGGCAAGGCGAGAGAAATTTAATTCCACACAAAATGGTGTTGGCTCCACATGACTCCGGCACTCGGGGTTGTAGGTTGATGAAGTTAATCATGATTCCATTCTGGTAAATGACTGAGCCCTCCAGCGGCCTTCAGCACGTTGTGTGTTGCCGCATATGTGGAGGAGAAAAAAACAACAAAAAATAGGCGATTGAGGAGCAGGGGGGCGGGGGGAGGGTGTGTGTGTGGGGGGGGGGGAGGGGGGGCTGGACGTGGGGTTGAACAAAAGCACACGGTCCTATTGATTTTGTAGTTTGTAAATTTATATGAATTCATAACCGCACTCAGATGTGATGAGTGGATCCTTTCAGGGCTCACTGTCTAATAATCTAGTTCTCAATTGTAACCTTATTACTGTAGATCACCTTTGTTCATAATCCAGCACTTCCAGCTATATTTTTCATTCAATCAGGGTAAAAAGACAAACAGTGGTCTACTTGTGCTCTGCCGGTGCATCTCCAAACCCAACAGCAGCTGCACGAATTCATCTTCAGAAACAATTCTTTTGCAATAAGAAGTTAGAAAGAGCTTAATGCTGTGTGTTAAAGCCCCCAGTCGTCGTCCCTTCGCCCCTCTCTCGGCCCCGGCACCGGCGCAGCTCTACCCCGCTCTCCACCATCTCAGATTTTTAAAAATTAATTCACTCATCTGTGACCCTTAGCCTTTTCCATCTCTGGCAGGGCTGCAGCTCCTCCTCCTCCTCCTCCTCCTCCTCCTCCTCCTCCCACGCCTGCATCCACTCACTCAGCTGAAGCCCCGCAGCTTCCCCTGCTTCAGCCATCAGCTCACGCCCACCTGCATTTTCGTCCTCCACATGTTCAATCCTTCCCTCCAGATGTTAACACCTGTGTCCTTCCACCAAAGTTATATATGCAGTCTGTGCTTCATGTTTTCTTTATAAGAGTCACATTAAGTGCCAGGCTCAAAACACATACGGTAACTCGGGTAAAAATCCACTCACCGGCCACTTCATTAGGTACACCTCAACTGCTCGTTAACGCAAATATCTAATCAGCCAATCACATGACAGCATGACCTGAGCGAGCGGACACGGCCAGGACGGTGCTGGGTTGTCGGTGCCAGACGGGCCGGGCCGAGTATTTCTGAATCTGCTGAGCTTCTGGGATTTTCACGCAGAACCATCTCCAGGGTTTACAGAGAACGGTGTGAAAAAGAGAAAATCCCCAGTGAGGGCAGTTCTCTGGGTGAAGATGCCTCGTTGAGGTCAGAGGTCAGAGGGCAGAGGAGAACGGCCAGACTGGGTCGAGCTGATAGAAAGACAACAGGAACTCAAATGACTCAAATTCTCATCACACACGATGTCTGCTGAGGAGCGTCTCTGAACACACACCCCCTGGAATCTTGTGCTCCAGCAGCAGTAGACCACACCGGGCGTCAGATAAGAACAGGAACCTGAGGCTACAGGTCACATGGTCTCACCAGCATCAGACAACAGACGATCAACATTCGGACGGTCGGGTCAGAATTCGACCACATGTACGCATGGATCCGTCCTGCCGTGTGTCAGCGGTTCAGGCTGCTGGTGGTGTTATGATGGCGTGGGGGAGATTCTGTTTCTCTGTACACTTTGAGCCCCATAGTAGCACTTGTGCGAGGTTTAAATCCCACAGCGTACCTGAGTGTTGTTCCTGAGCGTGTCCGTTAAATCATCGCACACTGGGTTCTTGAACATGACGCTGAGGTCACTCCACTCACACGACCTTCACCTGGACTCAGTCCAGTCCAGTGGAGCGGCTTTGGGACGCGGTGCAGCGGGAGAGTCGCATCGTGGACGTGCAGCCGACAGAGCTGCAGCGACTGCGTGATGGCGTCATGGCGATATGGAGCGAGATCTCTAAGGACTGTTGAATCTACGCCATGAAGACAGAAAGGTTCTGACCCAGTACGAGCAAGGTGGACCTAATGAAGTGGCTGCTGAATGTATATTTATTTCCAGGACAAACAACCTGCAGATCTTTATTACAAATTCACTTTTACGGATCTAATATCACTTACAGGAACTGTGGAATGTCTGACGTCTCCACCGCTCAGCTGTTCATCAGTTTATCCGCAGTGACGAGAGCAAAGCGACCCGGGTTTATACAGCGTTCAACACCTTCACCTTTAACATTAGTTATTCACATTAACAACTTACAAACATCCTCTATTTACTCTCACGGAAAGGAACAGTGCCGCTTTTCAGTTGGGGAACCTGAGTTGGGCGGAGAAGGTTACTGATGTGAGGTGGAGGAAGGGCTTAAGATGCAATATTTCATTTTGGAGTGTTAACCTTGAGTTGTTAAAAAAAAAAAAAAAAACGCATACTCAAATAATTCCAGATTTGATATTTTGATTGTCTATATGTTTATTTGATGTGCTGCTTTGAGGAAACAAAAGATACTCATGAAAAGAAAAAATATATTTGAGTTAACGTGTTTTGGAATAATAATACATGATAATACGGTAAATGTTTGTGCACTAACTAGCACAGGTCAGCGTTAAACAGTGGACCCTTTACACAAAATGTGACAAATTTGTCATGTCTGTTGTGTGTGTGTGTGTGTGTGTGTGTGTGTGTGTGTGTGTGTGTGTGTGTGTGTGTGTGTGTGTGTGTGTGTGTGGGGTCCATGGTGATGGTGGCACACACAATAGTCCAGTTCATTGATGGAAAGATGCAGACTAGAGGATAAGATGATTATTATAATCATATGCTCAGTCCCTCCCCAGCGGCGCCTGACAGCAGGAGACTGACGCTCGGGTCGCCCACGCAAGGGACGAGACCTTTACTGTAATTCCACAGAGTACATCGTCTGTGAAAATCGCATCGCAGTAAGGCATTTTAACAAGGTGATCATTAACACGCTGGTTAACACGTATGTATAGAACTGTTACACGTGATTGCAAAATCGAATCCATGGCGTTTTGGATTTCATTGTATCTTGAGTTAACATTCATTTTATAAGACACATCACACACCTATAGACGTCTGGTAAAAAATTTCAGGTGATGTTTTTTTATGCCTTTCTGCATCCATGACCTTCCTGATTACCTGCATTGTTTATTAGGAAAACCAAACTCCTACCTACAGCGCATCCTGTGTGAGGGAGATAAGGACTGAGAAAATCTCACCTGATACTCAACAGGCGTGAAGGTGAGTCAACAAATTATCATCGTTCTCCTCGAAACCAAGCGCTCCTTTAAAAGAAGTGATATAGTTCGTCCTTCGGGAAACGTGCCGTGCCGCTTGGAAAGTACCAGCATATAGTAATATATACAACCAGCACTGATCCTCACTGGTTCAACAAATTAATGATGCTATCAGAGAGGAGCGGGCCGGGCCGGGCCGGGCCGGGTCGGGGCAGATAATGCAGCTGTGTGCATATTTATAGCGAGTATGCATCCACCCAAAGCCAGTGTGTTTGCATGGACTTGCTTTTAGTTGATTACTCACTGCCATGAATCCCATCTACTCAAGTGGTAAATATATTAGAAAACATTGGACACCCACCAAAAGAGTGATCTAATGCAAACAGATACATTTAAAACAGCAAATCAAGTATAAACCAGGGAGACTGTTCTAAAATACTCTGACATTGTTGCTGTCAAAGTTACAGTACTTCTAAGTTGAAGCTAACAACGCGCGTGTGTGTGTGTGTGTGTGTGTGTGTGTGTGTGTGTGTGTGTGTGTGTGTGTGTGTGTGTGTGTGTGTGTGTGTGTGTGTGTGTGTCATCTCTCTCTCACTTATTCTATATACAACTTATCCTGTACAGTTGTACAGTACTGTACGGTGCCAATCTCAGGACACACACACACACACACACACACACACACACACACACACACACACACACACACACACATACTTAATCACACACTACGGGTCATTTGGAAACACCAGTCAGCGACTCTGCATGTCTTTGGACTGTGGGAGGGAACCGGAGAACACGGAGCAAAGTCCACACACACAGACCCGAGGCGGGAATAAAACTCAACCCTGTAGGTGTTAGAAAGTGTCTGATGTATAATGTAATGTTGACTAAAAGATGACAATCTCTTTGTCTATACTCTCTGTTAATCCTTTCCGTTTTGCAAAATGAAGAGGATATACAGTAGATGCTACGGGTTCCACATGCCAGGCTATTCTGGTTAAAGAATTGAAAGTTTGTAATGTCTGTACAAAAGTAATTGTTTTATTGTGCCAGTATTTTGGAAAGGAGCCATCAATTAGCCAATCATCAACCAAGGTTCAATGTGAGTAGTGTTAACATATGAATAGGGAGGAAGAAGAGGAAGACGAGGAAGAGGAAGCTCTAGGAAATGTATTTTGTGTTTACTGGAGCCAAAGATCTACAGTAACACAGAAGATTCTCTTTTGAAGAAACCATTTGTGAAATTATTCTTCCGCATTCTGAAGGCTTTCACTGGTTCCTGGACAAACCTTCATCACCTGATTCATTCCTTACTCGCTCTTAAAACATCATCTCTATACTCTGAGAGATGAATCTTAGGATTGTGGCCAATGCATTTCAGTTTCATTTGGTAAGCTAATGAGGCACTTTGCGGACTCTAACAATTACGTATCTTACGTATAAGCTGTGGTCCTTAGGAGTTGCCATAACTGAAGAAATAAGAACAAATGTAATGTAATTAGTGTGATTAAGAACGCACTTAATTATTTCAAACTAGACAAGTGTGTTTTGTATAAAAGAAGAAAAAAATATATATATAAAGCCACCAATGAATGTGTGCCTGAATACTCTGTAATTGATTTCTCGCTATTTACTTTCTCCTCTAATCACGGAAAATAATCACGAATTGCGTCGGGGAACAATGGCCTCTTTACGATTTTGATTGCAACAGAAAAAGGTGACGAGAGCGCTGAAGGCATCGGGTCTGAGTCGTACAGCTGGTTTGGGGAGACGTGGGGGTGCTGTTTCAAAAATATGGCACAAGAAGTTTTAGGTTATGCATATGTTCAAGTCAAGCCGGGACTTGTGATGAAATGCCTGGTGAATAAAAACATAAAACCGAATAACATTCACAGAACACTTCCTTATTTATATTATTTTGTCACACAGGTCTGTTAGCTGTTAGTAATAGTACAGCATGTCTCAACACAGAAGTTTGAAGCCAAGGTTCTCCTTCTCTGACCTTGTTTACATTATGATTATAGATTTGCCTGTGAGAACGGTTTATGCCTGACTGTTTAAAGCCAGTCAGAGTAAAAAGGCAATGTAGGTGCTAGTGCGGGTCTTCTTCATTAATTGTGAAACAAACAAACGCAACAATATAATGATTTTATCTAAAACATAAACTAAAAACATACAGTGGAACCTCGGATTGCGATTAACGCAGCTTGCGAGATCCGCAAGACGAGCAAATTTTTTTAAATAAATTTTGACTTGAAAAACGAGCAAGTCTTGGTTTACGAGTACCGAGTATCATGTATGCGCTTCTTGTTGTGATGCCGAGCGTCACGTGATCACAACTGAGCCAATGGTTTTTCTCTCTCTTGCGCTGCGGAATTGTGGGTAATCATCTCCCCTGTCTTAGTGCTTGTCTCTCACTGGTGCATGGAGACAGAGCATTGCTGTCCATGGAGTGGAACTGCAAAGCAATGATTGAGGAAGAACAGGGATACAGAGTAACGTCTGCGGTGAAACCATGATCCGGACAGTGTCTCCAGTGGGACAGGGTAAAGGACCAAATGTTCCCACCAGAGTCAGGGGTTGAGATGGGGTGCACATTGGGACCCTTCAGCCCACAAGGCCTTCTCTTTGTCACCTGACCCTGATGCTGGTTGTGAAGCTTAGCGGTTGGTGTCTGGCTTGTCCTGGGAGTGGGAAGCTCCTCCACTGGCAACAAAGTCAGTTACCTCGTGGTAACGGTCCGAGCAAGGGAGGCTGCTCTCTCAGCTTCTTATTTGAGCTGGGGATGGAAACTGAAGAGGCTGCCCTGTTGGTCTCTGTCAGGAGCTTGGCTGGGGAGCCTGTCGTTTGACCTCTAACTGGAGACTGAAGAAACTGCCCTTTTGATCTCTGAAAAAGCTTGGCTCTATGAGGTGCCTTGTTGGCCTCTACTGGGACCTGGAGGAGGCTCGTTCCTGAGTAACTGGAACACCATTCTCAATAGTCCAACAAACTTAGTATTGGTCCTTAGTCTAGGGAGACCCTGGGCAACCAGGTGTGCTCAGCCAACGATCATGTTGTGATCAGGGACAGTATGAGCTTCTCCTAATGTCTGTCAGCTTGGGCTTGCTAAATTTCAGGAAGTTTGCGTTCAGGATCATGTTCAGTCACCTCATTGGGAGCTGGGGTGTCTATGGACCAAACCGGGGGAACTGGATCGATTTCATCCCCTGTAATCTTGCAATTTTGAATGAACGCCATATTTATGCCACAAATATGTTAGTATTGTTTTAATGAATTTCTTACTACATAAAAATGATTTAATGTAGTATTTAAGGTACCAGGTTGGTATTAAGCTTCTCACTTGTGTTTGGGATGTGCATGGAACCAGTATCTGAAAGCTCAATTATCTGTAATTTCACAAAAAATCAAAACAGTTGTGTCTGTGCCGTGCACTGCCATTGAAACGGAGCCGTATTTTAAGTTACTTGAGTCATTTTGCCCTTTGCAGGCATTTCACTGCTCATCGACCGAGTCGCCAACTGGAGAAACCGAGAAACTTCTTCTATTTTTCAGGTAATGTTATGTGAAGTGTAACTGACACACAAAGTCGAACAGGATATCGATGATCCTGGGTTCGGGTCTGTTAATGAACTGTGCTGCTGTTTACTGGCGAAGTGCTGAAGGAGTTCACACTTCCATTCACAGGCTTTCACACGTTACACCATAACTTTACTGCTCCGGCTTCTGGTCTTAATACAGTACGAGTGTAAGAGATTTACGGAATATAACGCAAATCTACAGCTAGTTAAATGCGTTAGTCACCCTGATAACACATCAAATACTGCAGTGTTTTATGAAGCGCTTTAGTGGGTGGTTTATTGTTAATAATGGCCTAGCTTAGATTTATAAAACAGAAGGAGCTTTTTCATTGACGCCTTTTGAAAGGAGGCAGGTTTTGGGCTATTTTAGCATGGAAACTGGCGATCCATCTATGTTGTACACACATCGACATGCTCTGCTGTTCTCTTCACCATGGTTGTCAGTGGGAAAGACCGATCACCACGCTGCCCAACAAATGAGCCATTACTTTAAAATCGATCTGCCGTGGTTTATAATAAAGCACAGGCTCGAGTGTAGATCACACATTTTTTTACACAAAGCATAAGCTGTACTTATGTTGGATGCACAGAATATCAGGCAATGTCTGTGCTGTCTCTCCAGGGAGACTGAGACCCTCACACACACACACACACACACACACCAAGGGACACAAACACATGCCGCAATGAGAGGGGTGTACACTTTCCTTTTTTGCTTTAATTAAAGCATGCAGTAAGTGTGAAATTAACTCTCTCCTGCTCCGGCCTGACAGCCCTGAGTGGGAGTGTGAATCAGGTTCTTTTGTCTCTCACGTAATTAGCACCAGCCGTGATGAGAGCACGGCACCAGTCCACTTAAATGAGGAGCCACCAGCATGATGAAAGGGGAGACAGGAGGAGAAATGAGAGAGAGGAAGATGGAGGAGGATAGAGAGAATGAGACCGAGCGGGAGAGAGAGGTTGGGTTATTACCACCTGAAAAAGAAAAAGACAAACAGGACCGTCGCTTCCCGAGTCTCTTGATAATTTGGCAATACAGCGCCATTCCGTCACCCTCTGCTGAAAGCGGAGAGGACGAGGAGGAAAGCTGAGAGAAAGGAGGAAAAATGAGCGCAAGCAGCCTGATAGATGGTACAATTTTGAGGGAGAGGAAGGTAGGGAGTCTTATGAGTTTAAGAGCTGATGAAGACAGAATGGGCCTTTAGACACACATAATAACTTGTGAGGGTTCGTCCTGGTTCTTGCTGCTTTTCACTCTGACAGTACACTGGATCTTGTCTTCGTATGTGCGCGACACCATCGGAATAAAACGCCACCCTGAGTTGTGTGAGCTGCCTTCATAGCGCCGCGTGGTGAAGATATCTGAAGTAGTGCACATGCAGCTGATAAAACGGCCGGTGCTTCTGAGAGTGTTATTGCCACAGTCGTGTACAAAGAGCAGAAATGCACAAACACAAACACAACCGCAGCTTCTCTCGACTGAGAAGCGTTTTTGCTCTCCTCTCAAATACGCTTAAACATTTTTATTTACTGCCATTTTCACTGGTTCACACATATGGACAGTTCTTTGTCCTAAATTAATTCTGGATGAATTGAGTTGAATTATAAAGAGATAGCAAGTATTTTAACACTTAAAAGAAAATACAATTTATATACTCTTGATTAAGCATCGGTTTTGATTGTAGGTAAAATCCAGTCCAGAAATATCAGTCAACCAAAACACAGGAACATTTTAAGGATAGTGCACTCACACACACACACACACTCACACACACACACACACACACACTCACACACACACACACACACACACTCACACACACACACACTCACA
>JAAGKR010007181.1:0-11968 GCA_011419295.1 Clarias macrocephalus | reverse complement strand
CACACACACACACACACACACACACACTCACACACACACACACACACACACACACTCACACACACACACACACACACACACACACACACACACTAGCATTAAACTGTACATTTCCTTGTTGTTGAGGTGATACTCTCAAGCGTCCATGTTTACACCTTTACCAGGATATTAATTAAAATATGAAACATTCACATTCAGTCCAAGTTTAATATAAGATATAAAATGACTTAAAAGAGACGTAAAATGAGCAATTTTAAACATAAAAGATAAAAAGCAAACCACCCCTCCCTCAACGCCCCCCCCGGCCCCCCCCCCGGCAACCCCGGCACCCCCGGCCCCCCCGGCACCCCCGTGCCTTTCCAGTCACTTGCAGTGTGATATAAAAGGGAAATCCATGACATTAGTGGTTCAGCACCTGCACCTGGACCAGAAGTGATGCGCTGCAGCTACACAATGCATCTGTTCTACGAGATGATGGGTGTGATGGCATTGATGGTGTTCTGTTAAGGTAGAGACGGAACAGGAGATGAATCTCACTATGCTCAAAAAGCTCATGATCTGAAACATCAGCTAATTAAATGATGATTCCTGAAGATTTTCCATCATGCAGCAGAAGAAAAGAAAGACACGGGACTATAAAAGAAGCAAGAAATGACTTATCCAGCGTGCCTATTAGTAAGCAAAAGATGCGGCTGCTAATTTCTTTGAGTAAGTGACAAGACAAATCCCTGAGCTTTGTTATCTTTATGCAACATCACACCCTGGGGTTTATGCAGGACTTCCCCTTCAGAACACTAATGTCATGCTGAGTCACTGCTCCCCGGCAGGAGCGTCGTGTTTACACCGGCTCCTTCCCATCGATCCGCCCTCGTGGTAATAGCGATCTGTCTCCCGATATCTTAATTGGTTAAGTGATTTCATTGATCCTTAAATTGTTCCCTAAGTTTATTTGCTACATGTCTACGAGAAAAGCCAGTGTGATGACCATCGTTTCCTTCACCTCAGCACCACCACTCGCTCCAGACCTCTTTAATGGGGCTGTAATTGATGTATCCACTGCCAGGGGGGATGAGCCTGCATTGGCAATGGGAAAGTGTTGTGTAACACCGATTATGGTCATGCTAATGCCATCATTAGATCGTTGCTAGCATACGGCATCCGTCAGCACGTGGGAAGCGTTTCTCGGAGCTGATCTGCAAATTCCTGCACACACGGGGGTTCGGGTGATGAAATGGTCCACATATATGAACGTTCTACTGGTCCTTTCTTTCATCTTTCAAAGTTCGGCTGCTTTATTACTGCTATAGTGGAAGCAAAGAATCTGACCTAACTAGCATGGAGAGTCGAGCGCTAATGCTGAATGCTCAGCAGCTCGCCTCGCACTCTTATCTCTCGCCCATGTGTGTACCTCAGGGACACTCCTCCTGCTCTAATTTGCTTTCTAGCGTGTCGTCTGCGCTCCAGGCACAAAGTCGAGTCCATTCCTCACTACTGTAATTCAGACTGAACAATTAAAACAGTATTGTGAAGGCTACACCGCGCAGGCTGCAGAGAGAGAGAGAGAGAGAGATGGAGAGCAGGAAACGGACAGGACGATGGTTGAGCACATTTTGATCTCACCTCCGTTATAATCTCTACAACCCACAACACGAGTCAAACGCTATCATCCAGAACCTTGAGGATGCCGAGAAGGATTGAACCATTGACCTCTATTACACCCATATCGGAGATTAACTGCAATACCAGCTCTGCTACGGGTATCAATTGCATCAAAGGTTCCAGTGGCCTCAGGATGAACAGAGAGCGTGAACAGCCTCTGAAATCATACGGGTGAAGCGAGAAACACTGTCTGGGCTTTATTTCATAATAAAATTCTTTCGTTGAAACATTGGTCCATTTCCTCTCCTTTTTCCTACGTTCACGCTGGACTGAGTGCGGATGGTGGCGTCAGAGGAACCCTGGCAGAGATCACAACCCGGAACACAGCGATGCAGCGGCGCTTTAGTGTTTTAGTTTGTCCAACTTTCTCAACTCCTCATCATCTGTAGACTCTGCTTAAACAAGAACAACTTCCAAAGCTTAGGAACTTACACTAAACCACCATCAGCGGCGCTGCCTGTTGTAGCCGAGCCGAGTCTTTATACTAACACGGCACAAAAGTGACAGTGAACTTTCAGCCCCGTGTTTGCTCTCTCTACTGCGTCGTCTTTCTAAGTTGGACTTCTTACTATCACGTAATATGTGAAATTAATACCGAGTATTAATTACTTAATACTCAAAAGGTCTCGGTATGCTGAAGCATTAAGAGTTCATTTGACTGGATGCAAACTATCCAACTCCTGAATGACCACCTCACACCAGTTCCTACACGACGGCGCACCGGTGCACAAAGCAAAGTCCATAAAGACACGGATGAGCGAGTTTGGTGTGGAAGAACTTGACTGTCCTGCACAGAGTCCTGACCTCAACCCGATAGAACACCTTCACCTTCCCACGGCGATTTGAAGCTGTTATAGCTGCAAAGGGGGCGGAGCCAACATCATATTAAACCCTATGGATTAAGAATTAGATGTTACTCAAGTTCATATGCGCGTGAAGGCAATATAGTGTGTATGAAAAACTGGTGGGTGAGGAAATAAGCTCTTGCTATTTTCTTTTCAGGTGTTAACAGCCAAACTGTGTGCCACTGCGACCGCGCCAACAACGTGCACGTGTCCACCATCGAGTTCTTACAGGAAATAATACAAATACGACATCAACCAACAAATTAACACCGTCACTTATTTTTAATATAAATATAGTTTATGTGTTCATTTGTGTTCATGTGTATATTTTATATTCCATGGTGGAGTTTTTGTGTAATACTTCAGCTTTTTCTCCGTCCTGTATATACAGCGATAGTAGCGAACATATCCGTATTATCAGAAAAGTTCAGCCTAGGACAGTCAGATTGCTCTTTCCTAACCTCACACTGTATATGTTTCCAGCTGGCTTTGATACAGAGGTAGAGACGCTGCATTAGTGTGGGATCTCACAATGCATGATGGAAGGAGGTCGATACTGAGGTGCCCCATTAGGGCCAGGAACATCCCACCCTAGCCCAATTAGAGCCACACAATTGCCAGCATCAACAGTCCATTATGTCTCTCTCTCCTGCAGAGAGGATGCACTGATCTGCCCATTAGAGCCACGGCCCATTAGCTATTAAGACAGCCATGCATGCACGGAGCACGGGTGCAGATGCAGCCTGGGAAATCTATGAGGTAGGAGTGTATTCAGCACGGATACCGAGTCTATACACTGGACTCATAAAGCAGGATATATGAAAAGCTCTTAGGAATAATGATCATAATGATGACAATTCCCTCCAGGCTCCTTTAAAAATATGAAAAGAAAGAAAGTAAGAAAGAGAATATTTAGAAATAAAAATAATAATGTGTCCGTTGGTGAGGCGGCAGGCTATCAGAGAAGGTATTCAAAAAAAAATACATTAATATTCACTGATCTCGTGTTCGTGCGGCTGTAGATCTCTGAAACGATGGACTGCGGAGGTTTCCTACACACACAGGGAAAAAATGTTGAAATCAGTTTTATCTGCATAATAACTATTAATGAGCTTATTTATATGTTTTGCACATTTGGCACTTCTGTGCAATATTGAATTCGGAGCTGGAACGTCGGATGTTCATGCAGTAATCATGTTTTTTTAGGCGGCGGGGGCGGGGGGGGGGGTATTGGGGGGGGTTCATCTTATGAAGTCACTAATTAAACAGTTCACCTAGAGGCAAGTTTTCTAAACAATTTTCAACTCCATTAAAGCGGCCACAGCGTTTTATTCTCAAAATAATATATTAACAGATTTCAACCGAACGAGGATTGCAATTAACATAAGCCCAAATGATATGAGAACAATGATTTAACATAAAGTATTGGCTTAAATGTCACGCACATGACTAGCCGGTCCATTACGCTGTCTCAAAACAGCCACTGGTCAGAAATTATAAAATACATTTACAATCTAAAGTAAAGGCCAATTATCCACCTCAACAACAGCATCACTCTGGTCTATACTCTATGACGGGTCACACGGACTTTCATATTAGCATTCATTAATTTTGCATTACCCATTACAACCCATATCAAGCCGACTGAATTAGCTTAAGTGGACGCTCGTTGTTCTGGCAGAAACCTTTATAAAAATTTAGTTGAATAAATCCTGCTAAATACTGAACATGTGTGTATGGCAGAGCGGACCAAGTGTAGAGCCAGAGCAGAGATAAGGAGAAACTTTCCAAACAGAGATATTGTTCAGTGCCAGCTGGAGCACAGAAAGTGGATGTCCTGAATGTCCTGAATGTCCTGAACGGGGGACGGGTTTAGGAACCTGTCCGACTCGTGGGGACGAAATCATTTTACATGTGCCAAGTCGAGCAACGAAAACTCTTCTTAAATATCTTCAGTTATCAGCATTTAATGAAGGCTACATTCATGCACTAAGGAATTGAGGTTCACATACACGCACCGTATCTTGCGTAAGTTTACACCCCCCTTCCTCACATTTATATTCGTCAAAGCCGGAAATGAAATAACTGGGATTTTATATCACAAATTTACAGACACAAACAAAACAGAGCGTAAGATTAACATGTCCATATATTTACAAGACTGTTTACAAATATGTATTGACCCCATTGCTCTATATTGTGCACTTGATAGAGGTCATTACACGCATGTTTTTCGTCACCAGCTGAGTTCATGGCTCTGTTTTGCCGACTAGAGAATCATTTTTCTATTTCGAAAACAATCAACAAAATAATTTTAATTCATAATATTGATTTATAATCTAAATTAGTTTAACGTGTATATAAAGTGTGGTACGATCACAGTTTTCTTCAATATTAAATTTAGATACTTTTAAGACCAACTGAGAATCAGCGTGGAAGGAGAATTGTCTTTCTGAACTACTCTGTATTTAATACACACGTGATGTGATGAGATGTGATGTGATGTGATGTGATGTGGCGTGGCGATGCGATTTCTTTATGAATTTGGTAGAAATAGTTTACCATTTCACAAACTGATAGTTTTGAATGTTCTGCCACCTAATGTGATCTTCATCTGAGTAATATGTGTGTGTGTGTGTGTGTGTGTGTGTGTGTGCGTGTGTGCGTGTGCGTGTGTGTGTGTGTATGTGTGTGTGTGTGTGTGTGTGTATGTGTGTGTGTGTGTGTGTGTGTGTGTGTGTGTGTGTGTGTGTGTGTGTGTGTGTGTGTGTGTGTGTGTGTGTGTGTGTGTGTGTGTGTTTTGAATCAGCCAACATTAAATCAACATTTAACACACGGTTTTATGGTAACATGTACGAGCCAAAATTGATCAAGTAGGGTTCTTTATTATTAGTATTAGTATTAAACATCACTTTATTATACATTATTAATAAATTGTGGTTCTGAAGAGGTCTTCTTACAGCATGAGGACATCGTTCAGAAGGTCAAGGCTCTGTTAATGTTTTACACTTTTCTTTAACCTGACGTGTAATTCTAAAACTGACCCTGGATCAGTGTGCTCTGCAGTCCGGGTCTTTATTTACTTCCCGTGTGTCTCTGTACATCTGTCGAGTGTGTAGCTTTCACTGAGCTCAGCCAGTTTAGGTTTCCCGAATATATATGTGATAGATACTCATTCTTAGAATAAAGTAATAATCTTGCCCTAACTCACCGCGCTCCGCTGCGCGCTAAAATATGCAGAAGTTTGTCTGTTTGTTGAGTTTTTCATCATCTTTCTCTAGAAACGCCGCAGCTGTCACATGACCGACCCCGGCCTGAAACGCAAAGCAAGAAGCCTCGCCTCGAATAACGCACGGCTTTTGAGCTTTGATGTTAAATCTGCCTTTAATCTGCTGTTCAAAGTCTCAGTAAATACCTCTGGAAACTTTAGCAAAACCCCAGAGTAGCGTTTCCTGCCTATCGGATCCTTTGATTCCTTGAGTGCTTTTCTATCATTAAGGCTTATTAACTCCAGTCATTTCATAGGAGGAAATGTGGTTGTGCAGGAGAGACACGAGATTATTCTCGTCTCCTCCTCCTGATGCGCCGCGAGACCACGAGCTCAGGGCTCGTCCTGCCTCAGCGCCGCGTAACCGAGCGTCCCTCAGTCCGTGGACGCTGTTCTGTCACTCGGGCCGCTGATGGTAAAGGATCATTTACTTTCACTTCTAACTGAAATATGAAGATTTAGAGTAAAGAAACAATACTGTAATGGGTTCTATGACATTACATACTGTATTGTATATGACTGTTATATAGACGTTTTATTACCGGGACCAATAAGACTGTGTACAGTGGTGTCGCAACACGACGGCACCAGAACCTTCATGGTTAGACTGGAAAGGGTTTTTTTTTTTTTCCGCCTGGTTCCCTCTTTCACAGAAGAGAAAATGTCAGCCGTGCTCCGGAGAATATTGACATTCCTCCAACAGACGATGATGTGAAGACTGAATCTGTTAAAGACTGAAGCTATAAAAAATTATAAATAAATAAATAAATCTCTTTTTACTCACGATTTCTTGAAGTCACAAAGGAAGTCACACTAACTCTGTAGTAACCTGAGCAAAAGCCACGCTGTCTATGATTAAAGTCTGGACAGAGATAAGAACGGGAGAAATACTTTACCAATGAAAGTGAAAATGATTTTCTTAAACAGTTTCACTCCGCTGGTACGAACTCTTGGCTTTAGGTTCTTACTGTCCTCTGTACTGTACGCGGGCTGGTCTGAGCTTTAATATAAACTGCTGATATATCTACTGGATCACTCACAACATCTCAGAGGTCAGAGGTCAGAGGAGAACGGCCAGACCGGGTCGAACTCTGATGACATCCGGTTCCACCCGAGGTCTGCTGAAGAGCGTCTCTGAACTCACGACACCTGGAACCTTGAAGCAGATGTTCTACAGCAGCAGGAGATCACACCAGGCGCCGCTCCTGTCACATAGGGACAGGAACCTGAGGCTACGGGTCACTTGGTCTCACCAACATCAGACACCAGAAGATCGGGAAAACGTCCCCCGGCCCGTCTGACGAGTCCCAATTTCTTCTGACGTGCATGAAGACCAGCAACCAGATCATATCTGACTTTCTGCAGTGTGTTAGACCCCCAGTTTCAAAAAAGAGTTTACGAAAATATTCAACTGGGTCCATAAGTATTTGAACAGGGAGACAGTTTTCTTAGTGTACAGAAACTGACACATGCAAATTTAACACTCGAAATTAATTCCAGCACTTTTATCTCCGGTTTCAGTCCGTTGTCCAATTAGCTTTGTTCCTGTAAAAACTATGTAAATTTAAAAGACTAAACAAAAAGATTTTAATTCCTAGACAAATAATTCAATATTTTTTATCCTCTTGAATTAAAGCTGGAAATCTACACCTCGATCACATTTTCATTTTTAGATGAACTCTGGTGATGTAAAGACGCAAAACTGCAACAAAAAAACCCCCATCAAATCGACTGTCCGAATACTTATGGACCAGACAGTGTAGTTGGTTCCAGACAGACACTCGCTCAGGCCGTATACAGTATCAGCACCACCTGAGACATGAGAACAGAGAACAAACAGAACAAAATAGACTTTTTACATGAGATTTGTAGGATTTGCAGTAGGTGAGCCGTCTGAGCAGCGGACACTGACCCGGACCCGGAGCCGACCCGGAACTGACCCGGACCCTGACCCGACCCCAAGTTTAATGCTGCCTATCACACTCATCTCTCTGGGCCTGAGTGATGCGTGCTCGAGCTTGTCAGAAGACGTGTCTCGTCCTGTCAGAGTGGACGTCTGGCCAGAGAGACGAGAGACAGATCTTATCCTTATTGGTTTCATTCTGGACACACTGACGTCATTTCTCGTTCATATACGTGATGTCGATATAAAAACCCCTGAAGGCTCAGAGTGAGACGTGTTGTACCGCTGATATGTTGGATTGTTTTTGCACCTGCCAATCAAACGCTTATGTATGTCATGTTGAGCTGAACGCTTGATTATTATCTAATATCTAATATTATCTGCCTCAGTATCTGTACCATGCTGCTCACAGGGCGTGTCTCCATACAGTGCAGGAGGACGCAGGAAATGAAAGCAGTTATAGAACCCAGATGTAATTACTCGATCAGCTCACGTGAGAAAAAGACTATAAATATCAACAGATGCATGATATTGTCTTTTTTGTACCTGATGACATTAAACAGCATGTGACATTTTATTAATATAAGAATGACAGTAAAAGCATTTAAAAATCCAACATCGATGGATAACTTGCAGAAGAGACGCATACAGTATGTGTGTGAGCTGCACACACACTCATTCACCGACACCACTCGCACGTTACAGGGACTCGGCTGGGGGTTTTAGCCACGCCCCCTTACAGTCCTGACCTCGCTCCAACACATTTACACGTGATTGGAAAGGTTATTAAAGGAGTTCCTGGGAGGCCGGCGTTTCAGACGGGAATCAGACAGACGGTCCGGTCATGACTGCGCTGTACTGCGAGAACTTTCTACCCTGATGGTGTCCGAGCTCTAGTGAGACACTGTGATAAGTGCAGCAGTGTATCAGGGGATTATATAGAGACATAAAGGGAGTGTTTTTATTCTGTAATTAATTGTTGAGAATATATAAACAATAGCATGAAAACAATATTGGCGCGTACACACACACACAAAGTTATTTAGTGTAAAAATAAGAAACAAAACAAACAAAAAAAAAACTAATATTTAGTGTAAAACATACATTCAACCAAAAAGGAAACAAATAAGCATCGATATTTATTCCAGCTATTCTGCGAGAGCGAACACATTTTATCTCGGGAGGAACGATGCAGAATAATCCGCTTATATTGCAGGCCTTCCCTCATCTCTGAGCTGTTTGTCACTAAGCTGCTGTGTGTGTGTGTGTGTGTGTGTGTGTGTTAGCCAAGGAAACATCAAAGCTTGACAATAATATTTGTATGCAAGTGTTTGGAATAATATTCTCTTCCACACAACAAAAAGCCTTAAGGCCCGTGACAACTGAAAAGCAAAGCCCAGTGTCAATAACAGCATCCTACTGGTGCAGAAAGGCATTATGGGGCTTCAGAGCCGCGTCTCCGTTTGAGAAGAATAATAATTATTTGGTTACTCTGTGAGTCGTGGTTTAGCTGCCGGTCACTCGAAAGATGGGACCCCGGAGAGACGCCGCGTGACGGTGTTATTTTGGTGTTTTTTTTTTGGGGGGGGGGGGGAGGGGGGGTGTATGGAGGTATGTTGGGGGGGGGATGGGTGGTGCAGGCGATTTCTCCCGAACATGTCAGAGATTTGTATTTGTATCTGTTGATATCCAGGAGGAGACGAGGAGACACTGGAGAGAATCTCTGGAGGTCAGCGGCCGCTACACGCGACACCTTGGTCTGGACACGACGTCTCTTCTCCTCCAAACAACACGTGATTAGCGCGTAGCCCCGGCTCTTCGTTCTGACACAGCGGCCTCCGCTAATTCGTTCTGCTCCGCTCTCCCGCTCGTCATTACTTCCCGCAGATCCCCGCCGCTGTTTGTGCATCATTTTCTTTTAGAGGGATTATGCATATTTCTGAATGCTAATGAGCGCGCGGCGTTGGTAATCATCACCTGGGCTCCCTGAAGGTTGCTCTCCTACATCGCAGACATGAATAAATTATTAAATGAAATCTAATTTCATTTGTGGAGCAGCTGAATCCAATTCTGGTTTTGCCCTCCGCAGACCGCACATCAGTGACCTCGAGGTTTTAATAATATTATTTAAATATAACAGACACGCAAACGCAACAATAGAGACATGCTATAGAGCCTTCAGCCACGGCGGAATGAATATGAAATAATTCAATAAGAAGACTGCGGATACTGGAGGAGAAAATGTGCTGCGTTTAAAAAAAGAAAAGAGCTGGAAGCAGAAGCGCAGATGAAACCTCCCTACTACTCAGATTTATTCGATTAGATTTTTTTTTTCTCTCTCGCGCGCTACAAACAAACATGATCTTAAAAAAAATAGTGCTGTGGGAAAAAATAGCATCTACTAATGTAAAATCTACTAAATTATACGGAAAACCAGGTCCTCTGTTACACACGCTGCAGCTCCTGCAGTCGTTTCTGTTACTCGAACGTTTCACGTCATTACGCCGCGTCTCCTCACGTTAACGGAAAAGCTGAGCGTACTGTCACACTGCGCCGGCCGGCCGGAGCGACTCTGCGTCAGTTCTGCTCTTTCAATGTGGATTTCACTGTGCGTGTCTATTTAATTTAGTTTATTTACGACTATCAGTTACGATGAGACAGTAACCCCGTGTTGCACGTTTATCACAGCCGGTGTTTTACTCCACGTGCCTCGTCTCAGTCAGCGCTGACGTCACGACCGCTTCGTTCCCTCTAACCAGCAGACGAGTTCATTCAGGCTGAGCCGGAAAGTATCGAAGAAGTGCAGAAGACAAAAAAAAAAAACGAAACCAGAAACATCATAACAAATCAGAAAACACAACGACAGTTCGGTCAAAAAGTGGGCGTGGTCTGAGAATTTAACTCTTACACTGATTGAACAAGACATCTGTCACTTGATGATGTTTCTGGTTTTGTTATTTTCTTCTCGTCACCGTAGGACAGAAATCAGCCTCGTTTCTCCACACTGTACGTCTTCAAGCACGGCTCCGTGTGTCATTTGCAGCCGTCAGTCGTGCAGTTCCATAAAATCTCATCTACTTTCATCCATTCGTTAACAGTAAATCAAATTATCATGAAATTTTTATTTTTATTTTTTTTTTTTACCAGAAAATATGATGGGATCCAGTCAAGATCCAAATATAGCAGGCAACTATATAAATAAATACAAATATGGCTTCAAATAAAGATTCAAAGAGATGAACAAACCTAGAAATCAGCATGTACAAATAAAAAAGAGCAGTTTAGTATTTCCATCAGACCGTATGATCGGGTGATGATGAGCTGGTGAAAGTGAACTAACTCTAATGTGGGAACGAATTAGACACAAAGTGGGCTGAATAAAACATAGCAGTTGTTCAAAGTGTCCAATTATTCCAAAGTTTTGGCGCCCTGACCCACACTGTAGACGAATAAAATCATTTTATTTTATTCATGACGAATAAAATAAGAGCGTTTTCATGCTAGTGGTGTAAGCCCAGTGTAAACAAAAACTACAGACAACGGTTTGGGGGGAAAAGTGAGCCTTTAATAATAATTCTGCCTGCGTGCATGGTGTGTGTGTGTGTGTGTAATGAAAGAGAGCGACAGAAATGTAAAATAAAGCAGAAAGTGTTTTTTTTTCTGTATGTTTTTTAATAATTAAGCCGACTCTGTATATATTTTGTGTCACTCAGGGACACACAGAGGTAGCAGGTAACCGAGTGCATTTAATTCATTACTGGACTTAATACATGTTTCACATATTTGTAGTTTACGTGAGTAATTTTATTTGTGGAAACTTTTTACTTTTACTTCACTACATCCTGCAACAAATATCTGTACTTTATACGTCACTACATTTCTGCATGGCGGTGTGTTGCGTAACCCACTTGGTGAGTAGCATTCGGGAGCGGTTATATCACCACCTGCTGGCTATTATGCATAATTGCATGATTTTCCCTCCCTAATCAGGTGTTTGAAATCAGAAATGGAGCCGGTGGCAGGTAGAAACAAAACAGCAGAGAGAGAGAGAGAGAGAGAGACAGAGAGAGAGTGAGAGAGAGACACAGGGAGAGAGTGAGAGAGAGAGAGTGAGAGAGAGACAGGGGGAGAGAGAGAGAGAGAGAGAGACAGGGAGAGAGTGAGAGAGAGAGAGACATAGAGAGAGAGAGAGACAGGGGAGAGAGAGACATAGAGAGAGAGAGAGAGAGAGACAGGGAGAGAGAGAGAGACATAGAGAGAGAGAGACAGGGGAGAGAGAGACATAGAGAGAGA
>JAAGKR010007180.1:22091-38325 GCA_011419295.1 Clarias macrocephalus | reverse complement strand
ACTGTGTTAGTGTACTGCGTTAATGACTGCGTTAGTGTACTGTGTTAATGCAATGTGTTAGTGTACTGTGTTAGTGTACTGCGTTAATGACTGCGTTAGTGTACTGTGTTAATGCAATGTGTTAGTGTACTGTGTTAGTGTACTGTGTTAGTGTACTGCGTTAATGACTGCGTTAATGACTGCGTTAGTGTACTGCGTTAATGACTGCGTTAGTGTACTGTGTTAATGCAACTGCGTTAGTGTACTGTGTTAATGCAATGTGTTAGTGTACTGTGTTAGTGTACTGCGTTAATGACTGCGTTAGTGTACTGTGTTAATGCAATGTGTTAGTGTACTGTGTTAGTGTACTGCGTTAATGACTGCGTTAATGACTGCTGTTAGTGTACTGTGTTAGTGTACTGCGTTAATGACTGCGTTAGTGTACTGTGTTAATGCAATGTGTTAGTGTACTGTGTTAGTGTACTGTGTTAGTGTACTGCGTTAATGACTGCGTTAGTGTACTGTGTTAATGTACTGCGTTAATGACTGCGTTAGTGTACTGTGTTAATGACTGCGTTAGTGTACTGTGTTAATGCAATGTGTTAGTGTATAATGTACCTCAATACAATACACGGGACTGGACTGACAAACACACTGATCTACAACCATCTAACAATTTCACACACCAACCTTTAAGTGCCTTTTTTTTTGCACAATATTTATTAGCTGTTATTTGCACGACAAATGTTTACTGTTTCTCATCCATCATCTCACGGACAAGTTACTTGCGCTACCTCAACTCATTACCGCAGAGTGTTGCGTTGTGTCGTGTT
This sequence comes from Clarias macrocephalus, assembly GCA_011419295.1. Taxonomy (NCBI): domain Eukaryota; kingdom Metazoa; phylum Chordata; class Actinopteri; order Siluriformes; family Clariidae; genus Clarias; species Clarias macrocephalus. The sequence continues at coordinate 37,513 of JAAGKR010007180.1, read as the reverse complement.
GTTGCTCGTGTTTGCACGTTGACACATTTGTTGCACTTTGTTGTCTTTTATAGTTTTTCTAAATTAAGGTGTTTAATTTATGTCTTAGCTAGTCGGCTAATTAGCTAGGTTAGCTTAGTTAGCGAGGGTGGTGGCACCGTGGTGTAGTGATCACGCGTCAGGTCTGGTTGCATGGAGTTTGCATGTTCTTCCTGTGATTAGTGGGTTTCCTCCGGGTTTTCCCGTTTTCCACAGTCCAAAGACATGCAGAGTGTGTGAGTGTGAGTGTGAGTGTTGACCGGAGTTCCTACCACGGTCGTACAATCTGGGAGTAAACACAGTCGCTAGTTGGACTACAGAGGTTCCTGGGTGGATGGATGGAGTAAGATGGCAGGTTTTGTTAATTCATGTTGTATGTACAGTATGTATGTGTGTAGCACCTCGGTCCAGGAGAACATTTTCGTTTCACTGAGTGCTGAACTGTATAGGATTGAAATGACGAGTCTACTTGACTTGACTAATGTTCTCTGTTAGTGAACCGTATTCGTGTAATATATTAGTGCACTGTTTATATAATATTAATGTACCGTATTAATGTAAAGCATTAGTGTAGTGTTTTGCTGTACTGTATTACTGTACTATATTAATGTAATGTGTTAATATCATGAGTTAATGTACTGTGTTAGTGTACTGTATTAATGTATTGTATTAGTGCATAAGATTAATGTAATGCATTAATGCACTGCTTTATTGTACTGCATTTGTGAGTACTGTATTAGTGTAGTGCATTAGTGTGTACTGTTATATTGTGCTGCATTAGTGCACTGTACGTTTGGTCCATCAGTAAACCCGGAGGCCTTGCTGTACATCACTGATGCTGGAACGTTCCAGAAACATACAAGACAGCTAAGTGTGTAGATCCACATCTGTACACCGAGAAATGTCTGTTTATTTTATTTATTTATTTAATTGTATTTATTATAAATTCTTTCTTGATTTAATCTTTGGTTACACATGTTTTAAATGAGAAAAGAAACATGTCTAAACATAGAATTTAATATACACTCTAATATACTTGTGTGTGTGTATATAAATCTCTCTCTCGCTCTCTCACTCTCTCACTCCATCTCTTTGCCTTTCTCCTTCTCTCTCATCTCTGTCTCTCACTCTCTTTCCATTTTGCTCTCTCCATCTCGCTCTATCTTCTGTTTCTCTTTCTCTCTCAATCTGTTTTACTTTCTCCTTCCTGTCTCTATCTTTCTGTCTCTCTCTCTCTTGTTCTTTCTTGTTCTTTCCCTTTCTCTCTCCCTCTTGATCTCTCTATCTCTCTAGTTCTCACTTTCTCCTTCTCTCCCTTTTCTGTTTCTGTTTTGTTCTCTCTCTCTCTTTTTCTCTCTATTTATATCTCATGTTTCATGCTCTCTTTCTCTCTCACTCTCTCCATCTCTTTGCCAATATCTCACAATCTCTCCCTCTCTTTCTGTCCCCTTCTCTCTCATCTCTCATCTGTCTCTTTCTTTTTTCCATTTTGTTCTCGCTCCATCTCGCCGTTGCTCTTTCCATCTCTCTCTCTTTCTGTCTCCCGTCCACTTTCATGCACATCTCTCCACCCTTTTCTCTTTTTCACTTTCTTCCCTTCTCCCTCTTTTATATCTGCCTGGTCTCTCTCTCTCAGTCTCTCTCTCTCTCTCTCTCTCTCTCTCTCTTGCTCATTCATTTCTCTCCATCTTATTCTCTCTCCATCACTTTGTTGCTCTCCATTATGTTCTCTCTTTCAATTTGTCTCTCTTGCCCTCTGCCAATCTCGCTCTCTCCCCTTCTGTCCATCTCTCTCCCTCTCGCATTTTGTTCTTTCTCTCTATATCTCCCTTTCTCTTTCTGTCTCTCTCTCACCCCCCCAATCTCTCTTTATATATCTCTCTGTGTCTCTCTCTCTGTCCTTTCCCTGTCTCTCCTTTTAACCCTCATCTTTCTCATTTCCTTTCTAAGTCGTCCTCCCTCCATCTTTTGCTCCAATCCCTCTTTTTCTCTCCCTTCAACCATATTCCCCTCCAACTTCAACGTTTCTCGCTTTCCAACGTTTTGATCTCTTCCTCTCGCTTCCTCTCTGTCTCTCTCCCTCTTTCTGTCTCTGTCCCAATCTCTCCCTCACTCCATCCATCTCTCTGTCTATCCCTTTCTCTTTTTTCACTGTCTCACTTCATGGTCTTTCTCTCTCTCTCTCTTTTAATTTCTTGTCTCTCTCCTCTCCCTCCATCTATCTCTCTATCCCTCTCTCTTCTGTTCTCTCTCTTTTAATCCATTTCTCACTATTTCTCTTTCCCCTAATCTCTCTCCTTTGCATATCTCTCTCTCTCTCTCTCTCTCTCTCTCTCTCTCTCTGCATGCATCAGCATTACTTGCTGCACCAGGCGAGGACAAGCTGAGTCTCGACCTATCGATCACTCCTTAAAACACCGACTCTTTATCAGCCAAAAATTTATGTTCAGCAGCTTGCAATATAGTGCTCGAAATCTTGAAGATAAACGCTTCTGTCTCCCAGATGCACTTTCTCACATGGTCAGCTGCAATCCCGCACACACACACACACACACACACACACACACACACACACAGAGCTTGATGAGCTGATGCTCCTGAGATTGACGGGTCGGCTTTATTGCCAGAGAAAGGTCAGCGTAGTCATAAACAGCCTGCTGGAGCAGAAATGCTGATTAGAAACGTCCAGATGAGCTCATGCTTCAACCTGCCGCCGTCTCGGACACGCTTTAAATCCTGCTTCCTGTCTGCGCAAGGCCGGGACCTGGCTAACAACCAAGACGGATCTCTTATCTCTACGCGTTTACGATCTCTTCCCCGTCTTGTTCCGGCTCGCGTTCGCGCTCTCTCTTTTTCATAACGCTCATAACGCGTCGCTGTAATTCAGCTTTATTATCCGAGCGTTTTTAATCATGAAAAGAAATGCCACAGGAAATAAACGTCACCGGGTTCCCGTTGGCTTGAAAGACGACGGAATGAGGAATTAACTCGAACCGTGAAAGAAAACCGGGAACCGATCATCACAGATTTTTTCACTCATTCCGCAATTATTTTTAATTAATCCTAAAATTAAAACAACAAAAAAGACGGGAACTTTCCCAAGCTCCAGCTCCGCCTGGATTTCCTCCTACAACTCTTTTAAAAATCCAGAATCGATGTTTATTTCCCCTCGTCCAGAGCGATACTTGAAAGCAACGATGGAAAATAAATCATGAAATTATAAGTCACGTTGCTGTGACGAATAAATGAACGAGTGGAAAGAAAGAAAGACGAAGAAAGACGCCGCCCGAGGATAAACAGCACGGCGGAAATCCAAAGGCCGGAGTAGCAGGTCGGGAAATCACAAAGCTCCATGAGAGCGTGCGATTTATTTATTTATTTATTGATTTCTTCTTTTCCTTATGAATACTCATAAGGAAAATAAGTGACAAGTCGAACGCTCCAGGTGCACCGCGTGGGCGTTCTGCTGAATCAGAAAAATCCGACGAGGGATGAAACCCAGCTTGACCTTTTCAGGCTTGTTTGTGCTTGCAAACTGTTTTTCGCTCCTTTCAACTCGTGAGGCGTAAGGCACAGTAATCGAAACGTTCATTAGAAAGCGTCCCTTTCTATAGACGATGTCTAGACAACATTTCCCTGGATGCAGTCAGCGTCTGGAGTTTGCTAAGGAAAACAATCAAACAAAAAACCTCCAGGGGGCGATATCACCACTAGTGAAATCACCACTCTGTGCACCCGTCCCGAGCTGAAAAGCGTCAGATTTTGGTGTCAGAGTAGCACCGGGACGTTGGACGTCATGTACAGCTGTTATAATCTCCGGCGTTCTGGATTTCTCTGAACGATCAGCAAAAGCGTTTAAATGAAACAAACAATGAGAAATTGTGTGCCGTTTAAAATCGCACGTTAGTTATAAAGTCTCCCCCATCCCCCCCCCCTTTGAATTGCGACCTGTGTAGGATCGAAGCATCTACAATAATTAATGTTCTCCGGCATTTCTGATGACATTTATTTTTCTGTGACTGAGATGAAATAATAATGATGATAAAAAAAAAAAAAACTTTATTCATAGTAAATTAGCATAAGTGATACGGAAAGTGCGAGATAAGCTGAGAGGAAACTGACTTTAGGTCCTGCTTGTAAAGCTTCCCATCTGTTCAGCTAATCCCTGCCACTGAAGGCTTAGCAGAGGGAAAGAAGAAGTTCTGGTGTGGACGTATCTAACAAAAGACAACAGCTGAGAGGAGATATTCTCATGAAAGCCTCTAATCGCTGAGAGTTCAGCTCATGGCTGACTGTCTGACATCAGAGTCGATAAACGAACAAAAGCAGATTTCAGACCAATTAAGGCACCAGATTAAAAAAAATTTTTTTTTTTTTTACTGTTTTATGCCAAATTGAGAAACAAATGAAACCGTAACAGTGGTGACGGAGAGAGAGAAAGAAATTACTGTCCTTACATTATGTGACATATTTCTCGATTATTCTATTTATCAATCAAAAAAAAGCCTCAGAACATTAATAATGGTGATATTTTATTAAAAAAGGACCATTACATCTTGTTAATGCCATTTCTAAACCAACTACTTAAAAACATGTAACTGGATCAATCATGGCATTTGGCAGACGCCCTTTTCTAGAGCACTTTACTTTTTTTTTTTTTTAATCTCATTATATATTTGAGGCAGTTGAGGGTTAAGGGCCTTGATCAAGGGCCCGACAGTGGCAAATTGGTGGTGCTGAGGTTTTGAACCTGGGACCTTCTCATCAGTAGTCCAATGCCTTAATCACTGACCAGTTCAATAAACATTTAACTTTAGTTCAGTTAACTTACATAATTTTGTAGCAATTATCATCATATATACTGTACCGCGCGGGGCCTAGAGCCTATCCCTGTGAAGTACATCCTAAACAGGGTTCCAATCCATCTCAGTGACCACTACAGGCAATTTTGGAAACGCCAATTGGTCTAATCTGCGTGTCTTTGGACTGTGGGTGGAAACCAAAGTAACCCGGGCAGGGAATTGAACCCTGGAGGTGCAAGGCGACAATGCAGCCAAGCCACCATGCCGCCGATACCAGTTATATACATCTATGAAACAAGATAGCTCTTGGTATGGCGTTTGGTAAAACTAAACCCACCAGGGAATTTTGGTTGTCAAAACACTGTGGTGATGTTAATTTGACAATTTTCCAAACATTGGGGCAATATTGCCACGATAAGTCCTCTACATACGAACATTCCGTTCCGAGAGCTTGTTTGTAAGTCCACTTTGTCCATAAGTCCGAAGTTGAACGATTCATGTTAAAAGAACGAGCGACGTCTGCCATCTTTTGACCTTGCATCCATTCTCTCAATTATTTTCACGTTTGTCTCCATCGTTATTGCTTGGCGCTTCTTATCAGTACCAGCTTCACCGCCGCTGCTTTCACTCTTGCATCCGGACATCCTGGGCTTGTACTGGACTTGCAAAGGACGCACATGTATGTCAATGTTCAAAATGTGTCACAATGTTCTCTGGCATTTCTGATGAAATTTTGTTATGTGACTGAGATGTACAATGCAACTTGTTGGTATCTTTGAAAGTTCGTAACTCGAATGTTCGTATGTAGGGGACTTGGTGTATTAAGGTGTTTATTGAATCCTGATAGAAAAAACATCAGAACATTGTCTACATGGCAAGAGGATAACATTGAACGTACGCAACCCTGCAGAAACGACTTCAAAAAACGATATTAATACCAAACTGAAGGCCTGAGCAGGAGTCGCTGTAGTAAGCGTGCCGTGTGTTGATCACTGGAGCGTTCGTGAACATGCTGGTGATGCTAGAAAATGTGCGTACTGTACATCGCAAACAGTGGCACAAAAAAATTACACGCAACAGCAATTTCACAAAATATTAAATTGGAAAGCAGCTGTTAGGTTTAAGGACAAGCGGCAGAATTAGGCTGTAAGATGAATTAAAGGGAGAATTATTGCTTGCTGCGTCCGCCGTGCCTCAGGAGAGGGACAAACACACACACACACACACACACACACGCACACACACATGATGTGTCTGAGGCGCTCCGTTTACTGTAAGCAAAGAGACCCGGAGTCAGACAGACGATGGGAAACACATGATCATTTTCCGGCGTTCGGGAGGACATGGACATGGTTTATGGACATGGTCTATAGGAAGTGTTAGCATGCTGCGATGAAGGGACACTTTTATGGGTGTAGAGGTATGGGAAAGTTCACACAACCTCAGAAAACCTTACAGCAGCCAAGCGGATAAATGAACCACTGAACATCTGAGATCTGTTCTGGTGACGCGAATGTGGTTCACCATATTATCAGGGAGCTAAGACGCGGTGTGCGGGAAGCTGTTGATCTCCGATCGGGATTCTAAACCCTGTTAGAAACTTAAAGGACCGTGGACGTGGTCGGACTGTTAACTTTAAAATGATGAGACTCGACCGAGCTCTGAGATTGTTAGGTTTAACACGAAGGAAAAATCACTGGGTTTGTCCTCCATGCCTCGATGAGCTTGTCGGCTGGGAGACACACCAAACACACACACACACACACACACACACACACACACACACACACACACACACACACACACACACACACACAGCATGCATGATGGCGGTGTCTGCTGATGTCTACTGTAGCTTATTCAAGAGGTTTTTAAGTTCCTCGCCAAACACCCTGCATCACGTACATCTGTTATTTAAAAGACCATAAGCCTCTTAACATGTTCTGGTGAAATCCGCGGAAAAACAAACAGAGGAAGTGGTATAGATGTCTGGAGACTGATGAACCATAAGAAGGATTACCATATTAGGAAAGAGGAAGAGCTTGAGAGAGAGAGAGAGAGAGAGAGAGAGAGAGAGACGTGCAAAGCTTATCAAAGGAAATCACATTCAAAGGAAACGCTAACATGAACATCATCTGGATGGATGTTAATCAGTGTACAGGGACATTCAATGTTATCTCAGTGGCATTTTTTATTAAAGTCAATCTGACTTTCAAAAATGACACCGTCCTGACGGTGAACATCAAACTGACATGAAATTACAACATCCGTCTAACGTTAAAGTTTAAATACTTATATATATATTTTTTTATTCCTGGTCTGAGGGTGGACCTGGTGCCGAAACAACACGGGGCATAAACGGAAGCGTTTGAATAACTGCTAGCAGGTGATGGTTTCTTGAAGAGAATCATTACTGGTGACGAGACACGGATTCATCACTACGAGCCCGAGAGTATGGAACTGAAACATCCTCAATCGCCGACCGAGAAAAAGGCTCAAAAGTCAACCGTCAGCTGGAGATTCTGACGGGCCAGAAGTATTGGAACACCATCGGGAAACTTCAACAAACTTCCACCCGTTTGGTCCCCCGAAAGCAGCCCTACGAGGACGAAGATTCACTAGTGATGAAGAAATGACGACAGCGGTGCATTCAAACTATGTATTTGTCTTTTTTTATAAAGAACAATTAAAATAAATCCTACAGCCAGAGTGCGGGTAATTTTTTTTGACTCGACTACGGATTAAAGAATGAAGCATCAAAGGCTTTTTGTTCATGGATACTTCCAATTAGTTTTTCCATTAAAAGTCCAAACTAAACAGGGTAGGTCTTATCATGTAACACGAAAAGACGTTCTAGAGAGACGTATAAAACTCATTTCCTTACGTATTCCCACACGTCTGGGCACTGAGACTGGAGACTCCTTCCCTAAACATGTCAGACGGATCAAATTAATATTTATACTCAGCAGTGTTGTCATGATCTGGACCACGTCTCCTGATATATCTGAAGAACCTTCATCCTGTGCTTGACTGACCGATTCATATGACGTACTGTATATTGTTCTTTTCACAAGCACGCCTGTTTATTTTAATGCTACCTTGCAATAAATAAAACCGCCACGCTTGTAATTACCCGTCTGCAGCGTATATGCTTTACGCGGATGCGCTTTACTGGTGCGTAAAGGAAATTAATTACCACGTCGCCGTCCTGCTGTTTTTTCCATATAAAGCCAACAGGAGCTCATTCATGTGCGAGTACAGTAAGCAATTTCCGACGCTACGAACCCACGAAACAGCTTCATGAGTCAAATTTCATCCCTGTTTTCATATATTATAAATTATTTCCCTAAATCCTTCCTCTCGATTTTGGAGGCATGTGTGGGAACAGGAAATGGGATTGAGCTCCAGCCCATAGTTCCTGCTGAGACGGGACTTTTTTTTTTTTTTTTTTTTTGCCAGCAACTGCTGTGTGTGTGTGTGTGTGTGTGTGTGTGTGTGTGTGTGTGTGTGTGTGTGTGACTGCCTGTGCTGCTTTTTCACTTTGCAGAACACCAGATTTAACGTAAAAATCATGTTTGTATTTTAGCTTCTCGGTCTTCACCGGGAAACGAGCGCGCGGTGCTGATTGTGCGCTTCGTTCGGCGCATAAATATTTACAGATGTACTAAAGCCAGAGGAAGTTTCAGGGAATTTGATTTACAGCAGGCGGGTAATCCAAAACACCTCATCAGACACACAATGATTACGCTGTAGCACTTCATATGAAGCCTGGGAGTATTAACATCAAAAAAAAAAAAAAAAGGGCAAATCGAAAATTATTAAAACTTCTGTCGGCTGCAGTGTCTTATCAGTGCTTTTCCGGTCAGGGCTCATGTCTCCCCAGTTGTTGTTGTTGTTGTTGTGGTCTGAAGGTTGTACCTGGTGCACAGAAGTGTTTGGATATCTGCAAACAAAATTTGTACCAATACTCTAAGGAAGGTGAAAGTTTCTTCTTAAAGAGGATCGTTACTGGTGACGAGACACGGATTCATCACTACGAGCCTGAGAGTAAACGGAACGGAAACATCCTCAATCGCCAAGTTAAAAACTCAACCATCTCCTGGAAAATCCATCAATGGTTGGAACAGTTCTCTCCATAGTCCCGATCTCGCTTCATCTCACTTTCGGCTGCTTGAAATAAAACATTTTTTAATGACGGAATATGGACACTTGTTGACAGATGAACAAAGTGGACTGAAAGGCAAGGGCGAAAAATGACGTATTTGTCTCGTCTAAACGTTAAAATGAAAAAGTTCAAATAAAGTTTTGTTTAGAGCCACTCGTTAAGCTTTGTGGCTGTAAATACTGTAAAAACACTGTAGAACACCTGGTCCAAGTGCTGTTATGCTCTATATCGTCACTCATGTGATGCCTCTCGTCCAAGCAGATTGGTCGGTCTATAACAGTGCCCAGAGTGCGGATAATTTTTGACTCACCCTTGTAAAGTCTCTGTCACATAGACATTAGTGCACCGTATTGAACTTTTCCCCCTGCATGTTCGGACGCTGGGGACAGAGCGCGGGGTCGGTTCTGATAACGTGCCCCTGGAGGAGATGGGGTTAAGGGCCTCGCTCGAGATTAGATCCGGGGCTTGAACTGCTGACCTTCTGATCGGTATTCCAGAGCCTTAACCCCCCTGAGCTGAGACTGCTCGTATTTATCAGGACCTCCACTGATACCACGCTTATATAAATGCTACAACAATGTCCACTAAGCGAGTTGTTCCTATAGGAACCATGGCAGGAAAACTGTTTAAAATGATACATCACTTCATTAGAGCTTCCAGTATGGATTCTATTTGCGTCTGGATAATCGGTTCGCCAAGACGAACCCGGTTATGTACCGGTTTTACCGATTGAAGTCCAAGCTTCTGGCGTGTCTTTAAGAAGTCTTTGTATATCGTCCCCGCATGTCCCAGAGAGGGTCTGTCTAATGAACACATCTGTTCCAAGCGTTCAATCCGCTCCAGTGTTGTCGCACGAGGAAAAAACCTCTGACAATCCAATAATGGGCCGGTTGAGAATATGATTACGCGCGCTAATTGAATTGCGCCGTGTGAGCGCACATCTGCTTCTTCCCCCAGCCCACCAGGGCAATCACTTCAGAGATGCTGCCTTTAATTTCACAGCCCTTGCCTCGATATGAGCAGAAAAGGGAAGATTAATGCCCGCTCGCTCTATCCGGGTCAGTCTGTCTGCGTTCTCGCCTCGTCACTCGCTCCTTTAATGAAACAGAGTCTGGTTTCTATCCAGATCCGTTCCCGAGAACTAGGAATGCCATTTGGGCTGTCAAAGCCTGATCAATGAGATTGTCGAAGCTGTCTGAATCGGCGTTTGATTTCGAGATCCTTCCTGTTGCTGGCTGCTCCATTGGTGTAGACCAGCTGCCATTTTTCCCAGCATTTGATAAAAACCAGTATGAGTATGGCTCCCCTCCAAGCAAACTGGTAAGAGCAGCTTCTAGTCATCATTACTGCCAAGCTTGTGTTCTTTCCCCTGTGATCGAGAGCAAACTTTTCCCCCCGAGAACTGAATTGTGTTCCGTCCAAGTACTGTATTGAATCACAAACTCTCTCGAAAAGAGCTCTCGGTAATAATGAGGGGTTAACAGAAACAACCGGCTCCATCAGGCTGGACGAAAACGCGAGAAAGGGACGGAGACGAGATTGACCGAAAGATTGAAAGAAAGACAGTGTTTGGTGAGGGCGTGTGGATCTGGGACGCGTCGGAGGAGGTTTAGTTGTGCTCGCAAGGCCACATGTCAGGGTCTGAGCCAGACACCGTGATCGATTTCCATCTGCACTCAGCTCTTCAGCCTGCAATCAACTCTTCAGACAGAATAAATAAAAATGTCTGTTTTTTCTGCAGTGTGTGACTCGATCATTTCAGGAGGAAACCTGACAGGAAGAATGTCTGTGAAATAACAGCTCGCCTCCCTACGGTGTTCAGGACACATCCTAAACGAACATAAAAGGTTTCGGTTTCGGGTAGATACTTACCGAGGCTTTTCATATCCAAACATCCTGCAGCATTTGCTTTACCGTGTTTCAGTGTTGCCTACAGCCTCGCCGGCTACGGACTCGAATCCACTCCGTTCCCGCCATCAAGTTCACCTGATTACAGATTGTGCATTTGAACACTCTCTCTCTCTCTTTCTCTCTCAATTCAGATGTTTTTGTTTATTTTTCAAATCCGGCTTCTGATCAGTCTGGTTTATGGACACGTCTGTCCGTTGAAACGGGATCGACATGTCTTCTGGGTTGAAACAAGAAGAGAGAGACGCGCGCACACTTGCACCCATCAATAGATGGTTCACTCTTGACCACGGAGAGAAGACCAGGTTAGCCTCGACATGCAAACCAACACGTTGATCCGCCCAGACAATCTGTAGTTGAATAACAAAAGTCCTCCAGGATCTGCTGTGGATGTTCTTCAAATTCTTCATCATCATCATCAGCATCATCTTGATCTACTTTCTGGATCCAGCCACACGACTGTCATGTATAAGCGGTCTTGTCATGTCTTCTGGAACACCAGCATGATATTAACGTCCCCAGAGTACGACGTCATCAAGGCCATCACCAGGCAAAAGGGAGATTTGAGATTGCCAGCTGCACCCTGACGGGTTGAGGTCCCCAGATACACCACATGTGGACTACATACTGTACTGTATGGCGCTCATGGTCAGGTGTCCACGTACTTTTGGCCGATATTTACGTTTAATCTTGGGGAACGTCCATGAAACAAGTTGGTTCTTGGTTTAACCTCACATCAAGACATACTGTATCACTGATATTTTCTTTTTGTTATCGAGACAGAAATCATGTCGTTATTGGAAATCTGAAAAAGCTCTCGGCCCTGAAGACTCACAGGTATTGGAACTCCTACCAGAACTGCGGTTAAAGAAAATGAACCTCTTGCTATACTGCTGTATATATCATGGCTGTGATGCTTTTGTAGGCATAAGGTTTTACATTCTACTATTCCTTACTATGGAGCCAAAGGGTGATGAGAATAATGCCGTTATGCTTTATATCGTCACTCAGGTGTTGCCTCTCGTCCAAACAGGCTGCTCGGTCAGAACCAGCATTTATGCACTACTTACAATGAGACGACTAGAAAACACCGTTGAGAAGGTTAAGGCTCTGGGTTACCGATCAGAAGGTCATCAGGTTGTCAATAATGACCTCGATGTGTGTCAGATTTCTGTGCAAGTCCAGGCCAAAATATAATCTAGTAACTAAGGAAAAACCATCCTGCCCTCCAGGTTTCCTTACAGGCACATCTGCTCTTACCGTCCCACTAATTATATCCTGTTTGTCCAAGTCTCTGCCTTTTCCACCGTTTCCAAGTGAAAAATCCAGGTACTAGAGTCTAGTCGGACTAGTACGGAGTCGCTTGTCGAGCCGTGACATACACTTGTTTAACACTAGAGGCGATGCCGCAAACTCCGCCCCGGGGCTTTCATCATTACAGCGGCCGCGTCAACACGTTGCTGCTGTCTGGAAGTTTTCCTGCCAGGGTAGAGTTGTGTTGCTCTGGGCGATTTGAGAAATGGCCTCGACTGAACCTCGGAGAGAGAGACAGAGAGAGAGAGAGAGAGAGAGAGAGTATAATTCTGCTTTCAGTTTATTACTTGTAGGACTTTAATAACACTTCAGACAAGAAGCTATCGGCTTTGGAACTAAATGAACTAAACAACCTTTAAGATGGTAAATTAAAGTGCAATAGATGGCAGATTTCAAGCCGGACGTGAACCAGTTAGAGGGAGAAAATATTTATTAAAAACCAAGAGTGAGCTTTTATAAGTTGAGCTTCAGTATGAATCAAAAAAAAAAATGATTCATGCATTTCATCACAAAAGGGCGTTTTGTTTTGGCATTGTTTAAACAGGTATCCTCATACAGTATTAATGACAGGACATTCATTATTTATTTCCGGGAAAGGTCGTTAAAAAAACAAAACAAAAACAAAAGACTAAATGCTGTTTAATAATTAGTCTTAAGTGTTCAAATCAACAGGTCAAGTGGGAATTCGATCCGGTCAGAAACACAGACTGGTTGAGTAAAAACGAATAGCAGGAGGTTGTCTGCTCCTCTTGTGTTCCTTTTAAAAACATTTTTAAGACTTTGTGCATCACGCCTGGCTGACCTGCCTATTTTTTTTGTTGCCAGTCTCTGAAACATCACCAGCAGTTAAAACATATACTGCAGCTCCTCATGACAGCAAACTGTTTTTTCCTCCCTGCTTGCGATCACACAAGCAGTCCAGCGGCGCAGATAAAAAATAACAAAAAAATAATAATAAAAAATAAAACCAACAGAAAATACTCGCTTCCAGTGAGCTGTCAAAAAACACTTGATGGTGGAGCCTGATATCCAATATCTGAATCTAAGCGCCGGATTAGAGCGGTCTCGCTAACCGTGCTATTCCTCACACAACGGGAGAGACGGGATCGTCTGCGCGAGACGTTATGGGAACGTGTGACAGCGGCAAAAAAAAAGGCCGTTCTGAACCACCGAGCATCACATGTTTTTTTTTATTTTACTTTAACTGTGTATAAAAGCCGGCGTCCTGCAGAGGGATGCAGGATACGCTTGGGCAGGCAGAGGGATGGGGCCTGTGACACTCCATTCACTTTTGCTTATTGGGTTTTTGCCAGGTTCAGACGTCCTCCCGGTTCTGTGTTATCTCCAGATGATTGCTAGACGGCTCCGGGCTGCGTCTCGCACGTCAGAGTGTCCTAAGTTTGTAAGGAGTGACTGTGAAAGAATGAGATCATCCTGAGACCTGGGGTACGGCAAGAAGTAACTCGAAATGTGAAGCTTTGAACATCCCGCTGCCTTTCTTTCTAGATGTTATTGCCTTTTTTTTTTTTGCTATAATGAAATTTTTATATATTATTATGTGCAATATTTTAAAGCAATTTTTGGGTTAATAGTCCATAGGATTGTTTAGGAAGGACAGCATCCGTCTTGCACAGTAACAAAATGGCATCACTTTTATGTTATATTAACTTTTATGTTATGTTACCTTATCAGGTTCTGTCTCAATATTTAATTGCAGTAGTGTGAAATTTTCCACGGGTATCCGAGGTGCTCTAGTTACCGGGGTAACGCGCGGAGGAAGTGATGTGTGCGATGATGACGTCAAACGGTGTCCCATATGGAGCCGTTCCGACCGGCGTGAGGTTTCCTACAAAATATACTGCACAGGGTGTTCAATGGGTCTTGACGTCGCCCGAAACGGACAATCCCCATCAGTCACTGAGCCAGCCTCGCTGGAGCACGGAGAAAAATGGAGGGATTTATATGCCTACTATCATTATTATAGAGGATGATATAATACGTAGAATAATCATAATGTTAATATAACACGATACTTTGAAATTTAATTGAATCAATAAATCCTTGCTACAGTATTTCCTGCCTCGGAGTCTGTGTGCATGGAGTTCGCGCTGGGTGCTCGTAGTGTGTGAATGAGCGTGTAAGTGTGTGTGTGTGTGTGTGTGTGTGTGTGCCCTGTAATGGATTGGCACCCTGTCTAGGGCGTACCCCGTCTTGTGCACTATGTCTCGATGGATAGGCTCCAGGCCACCTGCGACCCTGAATACAGGATGAAGCGGTATAGACGAGAGATCCTGGCTTATTATTACGCATGTAAGTGAAATTTCCTCCATAGCAGGAACAGGTACCCGAGGTGCTTATGTTACCACGGTAACGCACCGAGGACGTGATGTCTGCGCCGGTGATGTGGCAGAGTCAATGTGGCTCCGAATGGTGGGAAGATTATCGAGGGAAGTTCCCTTAATCGACGCTCCCTGTACACTTTGAAGTACACTGTGGAACGGAACGCAGCCTCAGTCAAGGTCAAGTTCCCTTAACCGACCGGATTTCCTTTCTGCCTGACTGAACGCCCGTCACTTACTCACGCAGAGCTGTTTGACTTTTATTTAGTCCCGCCCACAAACCTAAATAAAAGGCAAAATGACGACAATCGTCGAAAAGATTTCCATGAATCTGACGTTTCTCTCTCTCTGTATGATTAATAAATACTATATATATATATATATATATATATATATATATATATATATATAGATGGTATCCAGGGTGATAAATGAGAACTGGTTCATCTTAAAGCTTGTGAGATCCTCTTTAGTATTTCACTCACACTCTGGCTAGAAGAAAATAATTCCTTTGTGTACCTGCGTATGTGTGTGTGTGTGAGAGAGAGAGTGTGTGTCTTTAATCTGCAATCACTCAAATATAAAAACAAGCTTCCTCCAGTACGCCGCCTGCCTGTTGATCTGACCTGCACCCTGCATTATTTATCTCACGCCTCTAATTTGCAGACAAACGATGGAGTACGAGATAATTACCATGCGCGGTGTTATAGGAGGCAGACGGACCGCTGTGGAGATTTGAGCCCTGTGAAAAAGAAATCGGCTCTATAACGAGAAATAAATACATAAATAAATAAATAATGTTCAATTGAAGTGGGGGGGGGGGGGGGGGGAGAGAAAAAAAGTATTGGCTTTAATTAAATCAGCCACTGATGTAAT
>JAAGKR010007180.1:0-22071 GCA_011419295.1 Clarias macrocephalus | reverse complement strand
CCCGCCCCCCCCCCCCCCCCCCCCCAGAAAAAAAAAGTCTTGGCTTTACTTAACTCAGCCACTGATGTAATGAATAAAAGACTCTTTTGAGATGCGTTTAAAGGAAAGGGGCACTATACGCGAGAGAAAGTCCTTGTGGCGTTTATGCGATTGAGGCTCAATCACACAAAAAGCACTTGGCCGCGCTATCCCGCTAGCTCGTCGCCAGACATCGGAGGCTTGGCTAGCACATCAAATGCGCGCGGTATCCTCTGAGTGGCCAGTGAGCGTGTTCCGCTTTAATCTGCTTTCTCTCTCAACGTGCCGCAAGTCGCGAAACTGAAAAAGCGTTAGAGCAAGGTCAGGCCATAACGGCTGCAGCCTGGTCCATCAATTCCGTTTGATTCTTTAGTACAAATGGAGTATTGAGGACATTCTTTGATTACTTTTTTTTTTTTTTTTTTTTGGACATGAATAGAGACCTGAACAGTGTTTTTTTTTTTTTTTTTTTTTTTTTAAGAAATAACTTCAATCCATAAAAGTAAAAGCAAAAACTACATTTTTGTTCCTTTCAAACTGTTACAACTATATTTTTAAATGTCATAAATACTTGTGTAAAATCTTGAGCCTGAAAAAACACCGTGGACTTTTCTATCCGTTTTTCATTGCAGCTTATGAAAAGAAAAAAAAAATCGTACATTTTCTTTAACCTCCACTCAACCGTGTGTACGTACAGTAGAAAGATTTGTAATATTCCGCACGTTCAGCAAGTTCTTCATTTTCCTGACGGCCATGAGAATAAAAGTCTTTCATCCTCGGCGATATCCTCGGTGGCTCAAATTAAGCTGATTAGAACGTCTTTAACATCCTCATGCCAGTAGATCCGATGCTTCTTAACCGCGCTTTGTGTTTTGCGATCTGCTAAAATGAAAAGCCTCGGGAGAAAGATTTCTTGCGATTACAGACATCTTGTAAAAATGAGATCGTTTGTGAGCTTCACCGCCGAAAAACATTTAAAAGAAAAGTTTAATTGCGAGACTTAACTGGCACCCGAGCGTAAAGTGACCTACCCGATCCTGATGGACTTTGATAGCGCCCACATCCCTGAAGCTATTTTCCCGCCAGTCTGACTGGCTTCTCTCCGAAGCAGCACTCTCTCCTCTCGTCTCCTCTCCTCTCTCGCCCTGATGACGCTATCGGCGTAAGAGAGACAGAGAAAGATCTTTGATCTCCTAAGTCTAAGCCCAAAGATCAAGGACCCGGTTTGTCTCCGAAAGAGCGGTAGAATGAATACGCTGCGACCTCTTTCATCCTGTTTTCAGAGCCAAAAAAAGTCATCTCAGCGTGACTGCACTCTGGCCTGACTTCCTCAACAAGGTCTACAAGCCGCTAAAAAGACCGGTCCGTCTCGGATGCACGCGGAGCCTGACAGCTCGCTCCTCTCTTCCATGTGTGGCGGCGGTCTTTTATCCGTCTTTCATCATCACAACCATTTTTCCTTTTCGGAAAGGAAGAGAGTCTCCGCGGAAGGCTCGTGCGGCGCGGCCGCTAATGGTGGAAATCGCCTCCCCCTGTGTCTTGTTAACTTTTTTCAAGTTTTCCCTCAAATTTATTTACCCAATCCTGCTGGGAACTCGCAGACGAATTACCATGGAAACAACCCTGGATCCCAACGGATCTCCTCGATTGAGGCTGTGAAGAATAAATGGGTGTTTTTGTTTTGTTTGGTTTTGTTTGTTGACTCGTTTTTTTCAGTCTACACTGTCCAGGTCGGCTCAGTCTGCCAGAAACATCTAAAGAATTCTAATATTAAAGGCTCGGAATGCTAATTGGAGAGGGCGTCGGCACTCCCTGTCGAGTAGTTCAAATGGTTAAAGCCGCTTTTAAAGACGAGGTTATGCCTAGAATACGCCGTCTAACAAAGAGCTACAGGCCTCGGCTGGAGAGATGCTGGACGGCGGGCAGAGTCTGAGCTCCGAGTACATCAAGGAAAGAAGAAAACCAAAATACATTCTGAAATTGCACAAGAGAATTACAGAAAATAGATCGTGCAACAAGCAGGGTCATAAACTAGGAACACTGCGTAACTCTGATTGTGTGCAAGGACACACAGTATAAAGAGGCAAAAATACAGGGCTTTCTGCGGAACATGATCGGTCAGAAAGAACAAACGCTCTTTCTCTCTTTTTTTTTTTTTTTTTTTGTTCCTTCCCCCGGGGATGACGGATGAAGGACGGAGCAGGTGAGGATAATTTATCCGTCTCTGTGTTTCACGTGTAAAACTCGAAGCAGGATGATATAACCCGCGTCCTGTCCTTCAGTAAACGTGGCAGCGTTTTTTTTTTTTTTTTTTTCAAAAAAAGTTAAAAGACCTTGTGCTAAATTGCAGATTTATAGCCCTCTCTTTCCCGCCGCTTGATCTCTCATTCTTCTGGCCTCGGGCCAAGTACGTATATTTCTAGCGATTTGTAACACGTGGATCTCGACCCGTAAGGTGGTGGCAGCTTAATTTACCAGCACTATTGTGCACATCAGGCTGCAGCTCCATTCGGCTCCTCCGTCATCAGCCTCTCTTGTGTGGGTAATCAGCGCGGCCCGACTGAGGGCTTTTACGGGCCCTGGAGCAGAACCCTGCATAACACGAGCACGCCAGCATTCTAATCATTTCAAGACTCGGGTGTGTCGATGACGTCGCTGCTGATTTCTCACTCCTTCAGGCGCTGAGGTTGTAACGTCAGCGCTTCTGTGCTGTGTATACTGTCTGACTTCATTCCTAAGAGGAGGGAAAACGGCGTGACGTTCTGCTTCTGGTCAAGCACGAGTCATGTGTATGCACGGTGATTTTAGGAAAATGTTTTTGAAAAAGGCGGGAGGTTTGTTCCACACACTAAACACGCCCACTGTGAGTCTAATCAGTTGGGAATCAGTTTGACTGGCCAACTACATGTGGTTTCCTGTATATTCCTGTATATATTCAATAAGTAAAGAGTTAAAAGGTTAAAGCTAAAAACAAGCTGATTAGCATCTGGTACATAACGGCTCATTACTTCCCTTCAACTCAGCATTTCGATTTCATTTGTGGCCCACAGTTCAGTTTTCATAGTGTACGCACCATTTTCTTTAGTGAGCCATGATGAGTCGCGCTGTCTGTCTGTGTGTGTGTGTGTGTGTGTGTTAAGGATATTTCCGGCTTCTACATGTATTATGGTCCTTTCTGTATCTTCCACACACACTGTCTGTACAGGAAAAACTATCGCATTAATTGGCTCTCTTGAGTGACACATGTAGCCACACCCACCTCAGGAAAAGGTGCTATAAAAGTGCTATTTGCTGTGACGTGATCTGGCACATAACAGCTCATACTGTAACTTCCCTTCTGCTCAACATTTTGAATTAATTTATGATGCAAGGTTCAGTTTTCATAGTTCCGTACCATTTTTCTCATGACGGTTCATGGGTTGTAGGTGCATTACGGTTGTTTCTGTGACTCACACATACTCGCGTATAGCCACACCCACCTCCAGGGGCAAAGCGCTATATTTGGCCAAAAAAGCTGTGACGTAATCTGGCACATAACTTCCCTTCTACTGAACATTTCGATTTCATCATAAATGATGATTTCATTCATGGTGCAGGTTCAAACTTCAGGCAAATAACCGAGGACCGGCAAAGTTTTATTAAATAAGACAGACAGAGAAAATTTTTCGCAGACTGGTTTCAGGTCCTCCGATGTATGAAACGTAACAATATAATTGAACAAATTTATTTATATAGATATATTACACTATCGTCCCCCTTGACGTGGAGCTGTCACACTTTTTTGGGTCCTGCTGAGGACACAGTCGAAGCTAGATGCAAGAAGAACTTCAGAAGAATGTACAGTAGTAATGATGGCACTACCCAGTTAATGACATAACTACTGTAACACCCCTTAGGGACTTAACTGACGTTCTACACAGACGGGAACGATTGCATGAACTGAGTTGTTTTAGGGACGTCGCTGCATTGTCGCTATACAGTACCAATGAGATCTTACAGCTCATCTGACGGTAGGTCCGTGCCATGTTGTAGAAGATACTTGTTATGCATGTTACGTTTGCAGCAAGCAAAGAAAACAATTAAGGATATTTGAAATAACTGGAACTGGGTTGAAGAAACCTTCAACAAATGATGAAAACCTGGAAGGATGGTGCAGAAATGTCAACTTTTGTATAAAATCAAGTCAGCTGACGACCTGAATGTACTGAATGACCAGGGCATCACACCTATGGAGTTTTTCTACTCTGATAACATATTCTGGGACATGTTCCTTGTGAAAGAGTGGTCCTGGGAGCTGAACTGGCCAACACATTGTGCGCTGCAATTTAAGCTAAATGCGATAGAATGAACTATTAGAGGGATGCTTGATCTGAGTAGGGTAAAAGACCTCGCTCTGGGGTCCACCAGGGGCAACGCGTCATAGCTCAAACCGGGGAGCTCCTGGTCACCAGTCCAACGCCTTAACCACCGCGCCACCCCTGCCCCTAAATAGTAATGGGCATTGCAAATAATAAAAAAAAAACTCACTGTATAAGTAAGATGAAATTATTGTATTCCAGACTTTAAGATTTGAAGCTTGTGGCCAGAAAAGTGTCTTAAGAGATATTAATGATTTATAGTCTGTATGCACTTAAAACTGCTCTAAAGACTGCTCATACTGTCCTGCCAACTGATCAGTCACTATCAATAATAAGCATAACAGAAGCCTGAAGTACATAAAGAACCATTACTTTTCTGATAAATCTCTTTTCTACAGTATCAGTTTAAGCTATTCCCAGTGGTTCCCCTTGTTCCTTACACTTCGAGGCGTTTAGATTTACGAGTACGGCAATTACCGACTACACGTAATGGAGAAAACACTTCCTGATCATGTGTCTATTCCCACCAGAGATCGATTCATGGTGCAGGGAGAGGAAGACGTTTATGCTGCACTGTGCGGGCTCGAGACAGCCCTCGTTAAATCCTTCCACTCAACTCAATTCCACTCAACTTACTGTGATGATTACCAGGAAATTGCATCAATGCTATAAATAGCCCCGGTTACATATGAGTGACCGAGATTTCCACTTCTTTCTCAGGTTCACAGGGTTAAGCAGTGGAGATTGAAATTGGCTTCAGCGCAGCACTCGGATTAGACCAGCAGAACGGAAACTTCCTCGTCTCAGCCTGGCCGTCCATGCGTCCTCCTAATCGCGACCGCCTCACAGTACCATGACCTGCCATTTATCAGTGCTGAGAAGCAAATCCTAGGCATTGCAGAATGATAAATGATTAGTTGTGTTTTATTTGGTCCAGACTCTGGGGTTCAATTTGCGCTATAAAATATAGATGGAGAATATCCTCAAGACCTTTTAGGTCTTGGGAACCACAATGACATCAGATCCAGTCCACTAAGCTCTGCCAGCAGTGCGGCCAGTTTGAAGGAGGAACGTTCAAGCCGCAACAACAGCGGGTGGCTAATCCGATTTACTTGGCAGACAAGATTCCGGTGTAGGAACCAGTCCGCTTGTTCCAAGAACGAGAAGCTCGTTCTCATGACTGAAATCCTACCCCCAAATCACAGAGGCAGGATTATCAGGCAGTGCGACAGAAATGCAAATCATATCACATCACACGCATGATTTCCCACCGGCTCTTACTAATGATAAACCCATTCGAGTTTTATAGTGGATTGTGAGAAAGAAAGTCATTACATCAAATCACTGGTTCTGGTTTTATTACATTTAACCACGGTAGACTCTTATGAAAGTGTTTACATTTAAAAAATTTTTTTAGTTCCAATGAAGGAGGCGTGGCCTCTGATCCTGTCAGTTCCAATTAAGGGGGCGTGGCTTCTGATTCTGTCAGTTCTAGTGAAGGAGGCGTGGCCTCTGATCCTGTCAGTTCTAATGAAGGAGGCGTGGTCTCTGATTCTATGATGTACAGTAGGTGTGGCTTCTGATTGTATCAGTTCTAATGATGTAGGTGCACCCTCTGCTTC
This sequence comes from Clarias macrocephalus, assembly GCA_011419295.1. Taxonomy (NCBI): domain Eukaryota; kingdom Metazoa; phylum Chordata; class Actinopteri; order Siluriformes; family Clariidae; genus Clarias; species Clarias macrocephalus. The sequence goes on along the minus strand of JAAGKR010007180.1, from coordinate 16,073 downwards.
TATTAGTTCCAATGAAGGAGGCGTGGCCTCTGCTTCTATCAGTTCCAATGAAGGAGGCGTGGCCTCTGATTCTATGATGTACAGTAGGTGTGGCCTCTGATTGTATCAGTTCTAATGATGTAGGTGCACCCTCTGCTTCTATTAGTTCCAGAGAAGGAGGCGTGGCTTCTGATTCTATCAGTTCCAATGAAGGAAGCGTGGCCTGTTTCTATCAGTTCTAGTGAAGGAGGCGTGGCCTCTGATTCTATGATGTACAGTAGGTGTGCCCTCTGATCCTATCAGTTCCAATGAAGGAGGCGTGGCCTCTGTTTCTAGCAGTTCCAATGGAGGAGGCGTGGCATCTGATCCTGTCAATTCCAGTAAAGAAGGCGTGGCCTCTGTTTCTATTAGTTCCAGTGAAAGAGGCGTGGCCTCTGATCTTATTATTTTTTCCGTGAAGGTGATGTGGCCTCTGTTCCTGTTAGTTCCAGTCAAGGAGGCGTGCCCTCTGATTTCATCAGTTTCAATGATGTAGGTGTGCCCTCTGATCCTATCAGTTCCAATGAAGGAGGCGTGGCCTCTGATCCTATCAGCTCCAGTGAAGGAGGTGTGGCCTCTGATCTTATCGGTTCAGCAAAAGAGACATATTGTCTAATCCTCCAGTGAAGGTGTGGTCATTTTGATTGCAGATTCAGTGAAGGAGGCGTAGCCTCTGGCTGTCAGAGTAATGGAGGCACGTCATTTATTATTAAAGAGATGAGGCCGTTCCAGTATCGGTGTGGCTTTGGCCCATTGATTAAAGCCGCATGGCACTGGACTCAGCGTTGCCATGACAGTCATTTTTTTGTCAGATTGGGATAGTCTGAAAGAGCAATCATAGGTGAAAATTATAAGGTGATAGGATTCAGCTTTTTTGGGATACTTACAAATGTTCCAAGAAGGACTGACAATGCAGAAAAGGATATACGTTATACTGGTCTTATAATTAGTATAAAGTGCTTGGCAACCTACAGTAACAACAGACATGCACATTCATGAAGCTACAGCTGAAAGACCGTACAAATTATATGACGCCATTGGTTGATTGCTAACCTCAATGTCCCGCTGAGCATGTGCACGTCGGCACTGGCAAACCTTTACAAATCATTTTAAAAGGAGCTGAGAGAAACGGAGCATGAGAGGGGAAAAGATCAGAAAAAAATGTATTAAGAGGAAGCTAGGAGAACAGAAGGTGAAGAGAAAATAGCTGACTGGATTAAACAGCTAATAAGGCAGGGAAATGGGGGAATATGGGAGTGACGGTGCTGTAAAGAATGGGAGCAAGAAAAGAGTTGATGAAATGGATTTTTTTCCCTAAAGAAAAAAAAGTGCCCCAAATGACGTGGGGGCTTCTTTTTCAAATAGTGCCAGTAAGAGCTCATCGCTGTAACCCGTGACCATGATGCAGAAGTGGAAGACAAAAGTAATCTTAAACGCCGGGACATTATTTGAAGCAGGCAGTTCGTTTCCTGGAATGAGTGTTCCAGTGAAGGAGCGGCAGCTGGCTGCTCGTGTTGCTTGCTATTCAATCATTTGGGATGTGTAACGAAAGAAATTTCCAAGAAAGTGGTTAGTTTAGTTTGAACTCGAATGCACAGCGCTGATTAATTCGGTGAGGGGGCTTGTAGCGCACGAATTATATCAGGAGTGCAGCACTGCTCAGAAGTTCAGACTCGATTGAAAGGAGGAGATTTGTATGGACGTCTGTTTCGGTATTTCTGTCGTTACCTTATATAGTGATTAAACACTTACTGTAAGGGTAACTTCTCATTTGCACCCCAGTCTCATTAAAGGGGCGTGGCCTGCGTGGTCACAATGGCAACTCTTATGCTTTGCCATAAAAATATGTTTGCACAGTTACATTTTATTGCATCAGATTGCATCATTACAGCTCTAACTCACATGCCCTTACATAACGCGAGCTACAAATGCATCATTTATGTAAACAATCAGATTTTTGAGGTGCGCAGGAGAGATGAACATTACAAAAATGTGTGTGTGCCGGATGAAGAGGAGGATATGCTCAGCGGCATAAGCTACCTTTCATCACCTTGAAACCCACACGTGCCATCAGCCAGCCAAGAAAAAAGAGCTGCGTGGTGGCAGGCCGAGCCGAATCCATGCAGCCCAGGTGGTGAAAAACTGCTTCGTCAAACTCGCTTAGCTGCCGCCGAAACAGCGGGAAGAGCCTCGGCAACAGCAACAAAGGACTGCCTGAGCCTCACCATCAATCCACAGCGGCACAGAAGTAAACAGATTTACAAACGGGGGCTTCGAAACCGTTCGGTTGCAGTGCAGCATGAGGACGGCTCAGGAGAGTAGGAGGGGCCTCCCTTCATTAAGCAGAGGTAATTGCGTTGGAGCGCCACAGCTCACTCGAGGTCTGTGGTGTAACCTCTGTACGTCTCTGATGCCTTTCATGCCCTTGGATCAAGGGCTGGAAGTGTCATCTGTCACGGGGCTTTGAGTATTTCTCCAGCGCCACGGGAAACAAACAAGCATGTAGGAGGGCAGGAGGGGTCAGGGAAGATTAGTGCAGCCGTGCATGATCGACTAGAACAGGAACCACCATTCCCGTTATTCGTACGCATTCCGCTTCCGTCTCTGCGGAATAAAAAGAAAAAAACCCAGACGTGTCAAAAGACTGTCTTCTGATATACATCATGCCATAACGGCAGTAAATATTGGATATTCCTTTTCCTTTACTGTCGTGGCTGTTTTTGCATTTTTGTCCCCAGAGGGTTTTCAGGATAAAAAAAAAACAAAAAGAAAAGAAACCAAGCTGTTCTGTATGCAAAGGAACCTACTGTGATGCATAAAACATCTTGAACCAAAATTGCCACCGTAATTCTTTATCCGGGTTCATTTGCAGCACAACAACAGCAGTCATTATCCGAGTTTCCACATGCCTCACGCCGCCGAGCAGCTTCTGTTCAGAGACAATTCTACAGAATACAGCCATGAGACCAAACACAGAAGCCGGGCATCAAAAGCAGCCATCTTTAGCCGACCACATGGAAGCTGTGGAAATGCTCATCTGATCCAGGAATTATCAGAGAATTCAAGCATTAAACATGGCGCTGATTTGGGGTCATCGCGAATAAAATTCTGCGCCAGAAAATTTGTAAGTTAATTATGGGTGTGAGTCAAAAATTATCCGCACTCTGTCTGTAGAATTTATTCGAATGAATTAACCCTTGCAAAAGACATCTTGCGTAATCTCCTTGCTCTTCGGTACACTTTGTCCATCCGTCAGTGGGCTTCCGTAATTCCCTCATTAAAGATGTTTTAGGCTGAGCTGTGAGCCACGAATGCACCGCTGTCTTCACTTCTTCATCAATGTTTGTCTTCGTAGGCCTGCATCCAGGGGACCAAACAGGTGAAAGTCTGATGGAGCAAAATCAGGACGCTTTAACACCTCGAAACGGACGTTTTTGCCGATTATCGACAGTGTCTTATGAGATCATGACTACCTCGGATATCAGTCCTCCGTGTTTAATCCGCAGTTTAGTCTTCAGCCCTTCAATAAGCGTCGCACTGTAACGAGCACTGTTGATTGTTGAACCTTATTCCTGATACTGTTCCAATACTTTTGGCACTTGAGAATCCCAGAAAACTGTAAGCATTGATGAATTTTCCTGCTGATGGTCGACCTTTGGACTTTTTCTCGGTCGGTGATTGAGGATGTTTCTGTTCCATACTCTGCCGTTTACGCTCAGACTCGTGTCTCGTCACCGGTAATGATTCTCTTTAAGAAACTTTCACGTTTATTAGAGTATCGCTCCAAATTGTCTTTGCAAATATCCAAACACATCTGTTTATGCTCTTGTGTGACTTGTTCCGGCACCAGGTACACCATCAGACTACAAAAAAAAAAAAAAAAAATCACAACATTTTTGCTCACACTGAACTGATGTCACACGTTCACACCTGCACAGCTGTGGCTGGGGAGACAGCAGCCTTGAATGGAAAAAGCACTTACAAAATAAAAGTTTTAATATAACTAGAGTGCGGATGATTTTTGATTCGCCCTCATACACGACCACATCCGCTATTTTTTGAACTAGTGTGCTGCTAAAAACTGAATTAGATGACAATCTTTCAGTTTTGCTAAAGATAGTTAGCATGAACGCTGCTGTGCTAAATGCTAGCTGCTGTTAGATTATAAACTATCCTCAGTATTTTTCCTGGGAAGAACAATCAGCGAATAATGGGATGTTTTCCCAACCTGTCGGATTCCTCAACGAGACAGACAAATGAAACAAAGTGCGATTATTGATAGCATGTTAATGGTGTTTACTCTCTGCTTTTGACTCAAAGATGCAAAATTAGGACCTGCGTTTAGAAGAGAAAGTCTTCGAGTTTTACAGTACAGCTCACACACACACACACACACACACACATAAAACTAAGCAATGCTGTAGAACACTCTGGCTAAAGCGTGAATCAAAACATGGCGGATCCTGACAGCCATACTGCAGTCTCACCCAAAGCATGGTTTAAGCGCTCCTCATGCTAACCCTCGCGGCTACAGGCTTTTATTTATAACAGCAGAAGAGAGGATTTCTTTAATGCTTGTGGTGGAGCGGCGGATTAGGTTCTGCACTAGGGGCCAGAAGGTTGTGAGAAGGCTGTAAATCTCATGACTACCAGAGAGTTTTAATTTCTGACTGAATGGCTCTGTGGCTAGAGTTCATCCTGGAGTGAAAAGAAAGGAATTTTAGAAATGATGAAGAGGATGACACAAAAAAGAAAAGGAAAAAAAAAATGGACTTTGCTCTAAGTGTTGATAAGAATCTGAAAACAGCTAAGACCTAAACCAGAAAATATCGACCTTCCGCTGATCTGAGAAGGAGACTATTACTGAAAGTAAACATCCTAATTCAGAAATGGAAATCGTATTGACACGACCAAAGATGAACAAGTATAACTGCTAAAGAGATCTGCAGAAATTGAAAACAAATTGCAGGAGATTGAAAAAAAACAAACACCTTAAGTGGATTAAAAGCCCACATTTCAAACACACTCACAAATCCTATATGGACATTTAGACTAAATCTGAACCAGGACATTTGGAAATACTGGATAACACCAAACATACCATGCACTGAAAAAGTATATACATTGTATCCTGTAAGACTCCTGTTTTTTGCCTTTTTACCCATAATCCTAACTTTTAGAGATCAATCTTGTTTTTAGTCATCTGATTACATCAAAGGGGTGAAAGTGAAGGTTTTGCACTCAACTGTACATGTTGTCCCCTACTTGCAAACGAGTTCCGTTCCGGAAGCATGTCCGTAAGTCTGATTTGTTCTTAAGTCCGACAAAGTGAGTCTTATACGACTTTGACACGGATATACAATATAAAGCATAACGATCCGCTTGACTAAATCTGTCTGAGCATGGTGTCTCATTCCTGTCTGATGCTACTCAGATTACCCCGTTGTCCTGTTGACCTTTTGCACTTCCGTTCCAAATTGTCCCTGAACAGTCCGTGTTGTGTTTCACGGCTAACGTGAGCTACGAACCTAACTGGCTTCTAACACGAGGCCGAATCTCGAATCCCTCTCTAACCCCTGATCGAGGGCACTACTTGCTGTGTGGAACAAGGGATTGTACAACCTACAGTACATAGCACACTAGCTTTCCATTTAACGCTATTCGGGATTCAAATGCCTACCAGTTAGTCAGGTATTAATTAGAAAGCTTGAAATGTCAGTATTAGTTAACATTACTGTACCTGAACATCATTTTAAAGCAAACGCTATCAGATCCAGGACGAATCATATATGTGTTCACCGTCTAAGGTGATCACGTCATGATAATGTTAAGACTTTTGAATACGTTGCGAAGTCAACCATTTACATTGTCAGGATTTGGCAGACGCCCTTATCCAGGGCGAATTTCAGTACATTTTTATTGCATTATGTATCTGAGCAGTATCTGGGGGTTAAGGGTCTTGCTCAAGGCGGTCGTGGGGTTTAAACCTGGGACCTTGGGAACCGTAGTTCAATGGCGTAACCACAGAGCTACCCCTGCCCCTTAACACCTGAACCACAACATACAGTACTGCATATGAAAATAATCAGCAGAAGCTTTCAGTTGTTCCGTCACTGTTATATCTGTTATATCTGTGTGACCAAGCAGCAGGTAATCCGGTAGGTCATCGGGCGATCTTCATTTCTTTGCCCTTTAAAATACACCTTGAACAAAATCCCAATGAAAATACACAGTAGCCCAATGCTGGTTAACGGTGTTTCCGCCTTACACTGCTGTGACTGATGTCAGGGTAGTAACGTGCCTGCAAAAGGTCAATATCTTCCTTCTTCTTTTCATAATTCAGATATAATCTTGAGTCACAGTTAGACACAGCTGGGACTCAGACGCATTCACACACACCCTCGCGCACACCACCTGCTTTCGCATGATGGCCTTAATGCAGTGCAAAAGGCAACATATTGAATGTGACAACACAAGAGCAAAGGATACTGTATGTCCCGAAGCTTTGGAATAAAAAAACAGACCGGGATTTTGGGTGAACTTAAAGTTTGTTAAAGATGACCGTAATGAGCTGCAATGTTTATTTATTTATTTTTTTTTAAAGACGTTTTTTTGTTAAAGCATGAATGGCTAAAACACAAATCAGTCTCTCAGCCTGTTTTTTATCATTTTGGCTTGTACAGGTATGATATCATCCCTTATCTATCCACGTCTGAACAAATATTTCTTCCTTCTTCTTTTTAAAAAAATTTTTTTATATACTTTGAGGACGCTGGAGGTGTCTGTGAGACATAGTGTATATGGTGACAGGATATATCAGTGCATGCCAGGTTGAGCTGCTGAACATCACTTGATATGAATCATTTCTCATCCCAGGAAATATTTCACTAACACAAAAGGTGTTTGATGAGTCGGTGTGCTATGAGTCAAGGGCACCGAACACATTGAAACAAACCAGTCTCCGTGCAGTGCTGTGTGTATTCACTTTATCTCTCCCTGGAGACGTTTCAAAGTAGACATATTCTTTTTCAGACATGGGGCTAGATGCATGCATAAAGCTATCCTTGACCCTCTGTATAAGGTTTACCATTTATCTATTCATTTGACAGAGTGTACTTTGAGTTTCATTTCAATATACCGTACATATTTTGCAAAATTTCCAACACTTTCTGTAGTCTTGAGGGACAGTTCCCCAGGGTTCCTGAATGACCTTACTGGCTCTCATTTCGCCTTTTATTTTCAGTCCAGTCCCTGGACCTGAGCATTTTCAGAGGAATGTTTTTTGTTTGTTAAGCCACACAGTTTAAGCATAAAAAATATCTACAGTAACTACGGTATGAACCAGTGAGAAACCGGTGCAAATGATGACATGATGCAGGTGATTAGTATGCCGATGATGCTGAATGCTGAGGCTGGGACACAAACAAGCCTTTTTTTTTAATTTTATCGTGTCTTTAAGCAGTTTGCAGCTCGTTCAGTCAAAGATTTGCTCCCATTTATTGAATTTAATATACACAACCAGTCAAAAGTATGGACACACCTTCTAACTCCATGGTCTTTCCTAATTTTAATTTCTTTCTTCACTGTAAAACAATACTGAGGTCATCCAGAATACACAATAATCTCCTTTGCACAGTAGATATTGAGATGTTTCTGCTACTTCTGCCCTGTAAATCCTTAATATCGGCTCTAATCTGAGGTGCTGTTTGTTAATTGGTGATTTCTGAGGCTGGTGACTCTAAATGAACGTCTCCTCTGCAGCAGAGGTACGTCTTGGTCTGGCTTTCCTGGGAAGGTCTTCATGAGAGACAGTTTCATTATGGAGCTTGATGGGTTTTGCGAATGAACTCGACACGATACAGTCCTTACAAGAACTGATCCAGAAAGGCTGACCTTCATGTCCTAAAATAATAACTTACTGTTGTTGTTGTTGTTGTTGTTGTTACTTAATTACCTGATGCCATAATTGTTGGATAAAAATCCAGAATAGTTCTAGAATGTATCAAAAAAAAAAAATCCAAACATGTGTCTAAACTTTTGAGTGATACTTCATTAAATATGAAGAAATGAGTGGGATCAAGACATTAGCACAGTGCTGTATACATCCTGTACTGTCTATACCTTGTACATTAAGTGCACGGCATCTATTACCCTGAAAATTTAGGCCATTTGGATTTTTATGGCTCATTTCTATGATCACAGTTCATAAATATTCATCTCGGTTCAGTTCCAAGCCAACGTCGGCGATGTATTAGCACTGGACGAGCGATACTGTAGTGCTGCTTATAAAAAGGGGACGATGTTACTTTTTTTTTTTCCACATATCGTATGCACGTATGAAGCTAATTGACAAAGTAGGTTTTGGGTATAGATCAAAAAACAAGCTGTAAAACTACCCAGCAATCGCTACGCTAAATATCTTCCTGATTAGCTAAAGCACTATAAACGTAGGCTTTAGGTAGGACAACTATCCTACAGCCCGACAGTGCATACAAGGGTACTGTCTTTGGAACAATAAGCAATTTCACCAGAAATAATAATATGCCAAGCGCAATAATTACCTGTCTGGGAGAAGCAGCGCTAGTGCCACAACGCTTTAACATCCCGTGTCCCCTGCGCAAGAAAAAGCCGCATGCCTATTCAGGTCCGTACAATCTGCACTTGAGCATAAACCGTACAGTATAATGCTATGAGAAAGAATGAGATATACAACGATCTTGAAGGTCAAACCGAGAAGCGTCAACTTTTAAAATTCCGCTTGCGAGTTTACGTCTGAGGCAAGAGGCAATCTCACGAAAAACAAAATAATGAAATGTCACACATGGTCAGGGAGGATTAGGGGGTCGATAGGCTTAAATGTCGCATATTAAAAGTCAAAATGTCAACTCTTAATCTCTCTCCTAAATACCCCAATTTCATGGTGGTTTGACTGCAGGTGCCCAGCATGGCAAAAAAAAAGAAGAAGAAGAAGAAGAAGAAGAAGAAGAAGGAAAAAAAAAAAGGCCCAGCTTGTGTTTTTTGAGTGTGTTCATATATAATGAGCGAGCATGTCTGAAAAAGCATGCCCGGCCACCCAGTGGGCTTAATTAAAACCGCTAGACACATTGAGTGACAGCGGGACGACATGCCAGGAGCCATTATTCACCAGACGTGGAGCACTCCAAAAGTATTGGAACAGCATAGCAAGTTCTATTTTATTTCATTATTTATTCTTTTTTTTTTTTATTCTTTTTTTTTATTATTCTTTTTTAAAAAATTATTTTTATCTTAACCTGAGGAAATTTGGGTTTGAGATCGAAAGATGAATGAGACGCTCGATCAGAATGTCAGTATTCGTTTCCTAATGTTTACATCTAGTTACAGAATGCCACTTTTGTTGAGCAAAAATCCTGGAACAGATACAGCGCTGTGCAGAAGTCCTGAGCCGTCCCTCATTTCTTTCTGTTTTGCGTCCAGAGAGACACTGTAGTCTTAAGGAACGGTTCTCCAGGCTTCCTGAAGGACCTTTTTGTCTCTGATTTTCAGTCCAGTCCCTGCACCTGAGCAGTATCAGAGGAAGGTTTTTAGTTTGTTAAGCCGCACAATGACTTACTGTATGAATCAGTCAAGCATGAAATCATCTAACTTCAAGAATGAACCAGTGAGAAACAGATGACGACAGATGATCAGGCTGCTGATGCTGAATGCTGAGTGGTTAGAACAGACGAGAGGGGAAATGATGTCGCTGCTGTGGTCGTTACAGGAACAATGAATTTTTGAACTGCATCTGTCTGCAATTTGCAGCTTGTCGCAGGAAAACATTTGGTGACTTTTCTTTCATTTAACCTGCAGCATTTAATTTCATATAATGTGAAGAGATAAGGAGTGGCTCAAGACTTGTACACAGAACTGTACATATGGAGAGGACTGTAGGACGGATCCAGTTAGAGAGAACTGTATGAGACATTCTGTATTTATAGGAAACCAGAGCTTAAATCCATACAGAGACATGAGACACCACAACAGATCCGTACTATCCGAGACCAACCATGAGACTTAGACGAGATCAGACACGAGCCAAGTTCATACGTAGTACGTCTCAAAACACGTTCAAAACCCTGGAGAACCATACAACTCATCCCCAGACACACAACACATTTCCTCAGGAACCTCCACCAACTGAGATCCGAACCAATACAACACTTCCTGTGACTAAAAGAACTCCTAATACCCAGACCAACATCTCACTCCTGGGACCCAGGACGAAATGGTCCACTAGATGCAGGTAGGAGCTGAATCGCACCACACCAGCACCATCATCACCTTTGATCATCATCTCTTCTAACTTTGCAAAGTAAAAGCAAAACGGAATGAAGGTCCTGTAAATATCTATCTGGACGCAGTTTCATCTTGGCTCCCACCTCTCTCGATGAAAACGATCGAACACGGCACATATTGGTCGCCATCTTACGATGTTAAAAAGAAGTACAAACCTTAGAAATAAAACGACTAAGCAGCAACCCGTCCTGCAAATAACGTACAGTATGAACAGGCTTTTTTTTTTTTTTTTTTTTTTTTTTAAAGTCAAATTTAGCATCGGTTGTTTTTTTTTTTCTTCATTTTCTTACCTAAAAGTTTTTACACTGATAAATAGCTTCTAAGAAAAGTATCTCAGGCAATGCTAAGATAAAGATGTATTAATGGCCCTGCGTTTTGAAAACCCACTCGATCAACATCAAGCTTACCAATTACACCGCCTCGACTACTTCGAGAGCTTGGAAAACAAACATTCCCTGTTCTATCCATCTCAATTACAGCTGTGTGTGTGTGTGTGTGTGTGTGTGTGTGTGTGTGTGTGTGTGTGTGTGTGTGTGTGTTTTCTAGTCGAAATTGTTCTGTAGTAGGGTTTTAAAATAAACCCTTTTTTTAAAACAATGAAACGCAGTTTTCTCAGTGTTTGCCCTGGAATAAACTGTGACCTTTGACCTTACTTTGACTTGCGACTGATCTACAGTACCATCGACCCGTGTTTCAAGTGCAGACGATGCCGATTTTATGATTTTTTTCTTCTTCTGGAGCGACAGTTTGTGGTGTGAATTCGTTAGCGCTTTGACATAAACAAAATTAAAAAGCCCAGCCGTTACTGGCGCGAGTTCACACGCGCGCTTGGAGACGAGATGAATAAAACTGATTGAAGCTCAACAATGAGGAGTCTTTGTGTTTCATTACTCTGGCACTCTGGCTAACCGGCTGTGTTTTAGCCGCGTCCTTGACTTTTATCTTTGCGGGTTTTTTTTTTTTTTTTTTTGTACTGAAAGGTGCGTTTGATCACTGGCTGTCGAGTGTGAGTGGGTAAATTTGAAGCATCGAGTGTGGAAGAGTAACGCGGCTTTGATGTAGCTCTCCATCTACTTGAACGAGGCTACGCTTCAGTGGACAGCTGGTTAAAAAGTCAAAGGATGATGGACGCACTGTTTAACTAAATTAGTCTCCTTTTGTTCGCTGTTTCCGTCCCTGCTATTGAAAATTACACACCGACCGTCTGCACATCATGGACGCGCTACACACACCAGGTAATGAGGTTGATTACAGCTCATATATATTTTTTATATTCTAGAGGGACTTGCTAAACGGGCGACCCAGCGTCTCGTAGCTGAAAACCCCCGCCTGCGAATGTTTAAAGCCAACTCCTCCAAAGCCATTATTAGAAATCCAGAGGCGTCTCGTCAAGTGATCGACGTCGAGACGCCGCTGCTGGAGCGGACGACGGTCCCGATTAGCGGAGCGAGCGTACGGCCTGGCGGCTCTCACAGACGGAGACGCTACATGCTTGTTTTCTCTTTCTTCCTCCTGGTCCCTTGAAGCGCGAGATCAATAAAGCGACAAGCGCCGAGGGACGGACCGGGCCTCGATCTTGATCCGGTAGACAAGGTGTTACGTGTCACTTTGTTTATATTAGACGCTATATGAGTGTGAGCTGTCTGTCTTTTCTCCTTCACCGGTTCTGACACTCGGCCTCCTTTCAGGAAGTGGCTTTAATTGGTGAAACGATCGCCTGTGAATTACGGTTTTTACTCCCAGCGGTCATTTCTTATTCTTGTCCAGTGTCTTGGTGCGTGTGTGTGTGTGTGTGTGTGTGTGTGTGTGTGTGTGTGTGTGTGTGTCTCACTCATTTATAACACCAGCCTTTTATAGCCTGTCTTGGTCTTTTATTATCTCGTAGATCTTCTTTTATGAATGTGATTATCTTTTGTACTTTAGTAGACATAGCCAATTAAGAGACATTTTAAAGCATTATGTCTTTCTCTCTCTCCACCATCGCTCTCTCTCTCATTCCCTCAGTAATGTCCTCAGATCCCACCCTGCCATAACCGGTCGAGTCATTCTGGTCCTCTTAAGGTCAAAATGTCTTCCGTGGCACTCTCAGCATCTTTTCTTTGCCTTTCTATTCCTTTGATCAATCCCTGCAACCCATCATACCGCGAATCATCTTCCATCATGTTCATGTTGAACCCATTTACAACTGTGGCTCGATGGATTCATTTCTTTCACCTTGAAACTTTTGAAGACGTTCGTCCGTGGCATCGATTTAGTGCCAGGGAACATCTCACGCCGTGTAAAATACGGATCATGGTTTTTTGGCCAGTTATAAGAACGGGTGACTGTCAAGAGCCGCGGCATTGCGTCACGCTTTCCATAACGACTGAACAAGCAAACACGGGGCGAACATCTGGGGAAACTCCTCAGACGATTGTCGAAATGGTGGGAAATGACCAAGGTTTTATGCCACTAATTAAATTTAGGTGTCTCAATTTCAAGAAAGCAAATATATTTTACCCAATAAATGTTTTTATTTAGGCGACAATCGAACCTCGCTTTTGGACATGTTGGCGCAAGTTATGACCAAGAGCAGCTATCCAAAGACGCCTAAGACATTGTCATTTTTTTTTCATATAACAATTGTCCCGATTTGATCGAGTTGTCCAGGAGCTCCATGAACTAAAAAATTGGAGTTTAGTTTGAAATCATCAACTGGGGATCCTTGTGGACCATCATGTCACGTCTTCTTCCTTCTTTGTCTTTCGGCTGTTCCCTTCCAAGGGTCGCCACAGCGAATCATCTGCCTCCATCTAACCCTGTCCTCTGCGTCCTCTTCTCTCACAACAACTAACTTCATGTCCTCTCTCACTGCATCCATAAATCTCCTCTTCGGTCTTCCTCTAGACCTCCTGCCTGGCAGGTCCAATCTCAGCATCCTTCTGCTGATACACTAAGACGCGTCCAAACCACCTCAATCTGTCCTCTCTGACTCTATCTCCAAAACGTCTAACATGGGTTTGTCCCTCTTCAGCGTACCATCATGTCACTAACAAAAATAATTTAGCAAACTTTTATTTTAGCACCAAAGTTAGAATGAGAGCAGCAACTTCACTGCATGTGCCAATAACGGACCAATTTCTGTTCAGAAAAGCCTGTAGTCTTTAATAGTTTCATAGTTTTAATAGTAATGCTTTTCTCAGGCACATGACTACTAATACGAGGTTGAGTCAAAAATTACCCGCACTCTGGTTATATTAAAACTTCTTTTGGTCTCATCAGCGCTTTCTTTTCAAGACTGCTGTTTCCCCGGTCACTGCTGTGCAGGTGTGAACGTGTTACATCAGTAACTGCGGTGCGAGCAAATATACAGTAGTGAATAAACAGTGAAGTAGATTGTGATCCGCATGAAAGAGGAGCAGCGTGCAGGGAGTCATTTTGTTGTGATCTGAGGGTGTACCTGGTGCCGAAAGAACTCATGGAAGAGCAAAAAAAGAAGCATTTGGATCTCTGCAAACAAAATTCGGAGTGATACTCTAAGGAAGGTGAAAGAGAGTCATTACTGCTGACGAGACACGGATTCATCAGTGCGAGTCTGAGAGTTTGGAGCGGAAACATCCTCGATGGCCGACTGAGAAAAAGTTCAAAAGTCGACCATCAGCTGGAAAATTCATCAGTGCTTACAGTTTTTCTGGGATTCTCGAGGGCCAGAAGTATTGGAACACCATCGGGTTCAACAATTGTTACAGTGAGACGCTTATTGAAGAGCTGAAGACTAAACCTTCTGCACACACTGTCGACACGCTGGAAAAACGTAGTCTTGCGGTGTTAAAGCGTCCTCCCTCTAGTCCTGATCTCGTTGCATTGGACTTTGACTTGTTAGGTCCCCTGAAAGCAGAACTACAAGGACGAAGATACACTTCTGACGAAGAACGGTGCATTCGTGGCTCGCGGCTCAGCTTAAAATATTTTTTTATATAATACGGAATACGGAAGCTTGTTGACGTGATGGACAAAGTGAATTGAAAAGCGAGGAGATTATGTCGAGAAAGTATGTATTTGTCTTTACTAAAGGTTAATTTAAACAAATCCTACAGCCAGAGTGCGGATAATTATTGACTCACCCTCGTATGTTCACACTGGTTTTATGATCCCATCAGCAAAGTCCTTTTTGCACGTCATTAAAAAGCCCTTCTTTTCTCTTCTCAGCTTTACAAGAGCTGAGGTATTTACCTGGAATCTCATGTGTTACCTGCATTTTTTTTTTTTCCACCCGCTGCTCTTAGAGATCAATCAAACCCGGCTCTGACCCCATTAGCCAGCGACCTTTCAGAAACATGACCAGGGGAAGGAAGTGCGCGTTGTGATTGGGAAGGAAGAGCATCAGGCTTGAGAGGAGAGTGAGATTGTCATTCTCACACTCTCTCACACTCCCGCACGCTGCCCTGATAGTGTCCTCATGTTATGCTGAGAATACACAAAGTAAACTTAGTGAGAAGAAAACGAGTCATTTATTGTTAATATACACAATGTTAAACGTGTGTGTGGGTTTCCACAAACTCTTTACTGGTCTAGAACCCGGACCCGCTTGCGTCAGACGCTGGAGAACTCGAATCTCATGACCACCATTTTTAATTAGATTGTTTTTAATTCAACCAGAGACCAGCTAAAGATATTAATTCATACTTTATTGACGCGCTGTCGATACCCAGGTGCTACAGGGACCGAACCACTGCTGACCCGACACTGTAAAATGTTTTGAAATAAAATGATGAGCAGAATTAACATGGAAGGTATTCATTTGTTCTACTTTAAAAAGCTCATGAGTTTGAATCCCAATGATGCTGCGACTCCAAGAGCAAAACTGGGTGTGAGGGACATACAATAGTTTCTCTCCCCTGTCAATGGTGTCCAGGCACTAGTGAAACTCATTAGTGTATCAGGGGATTATATAGAGAAATAAAATTAAGGGATTTTTTACTCCCTATTCTGGGAAAACAAAAGTCCCGGTTTGATTTGAACACGCGTGATACAGTATAGTATATAAGGATCGCGTGCAGAAGTGCTACTAGAGAATTTCAGTACCTACCTCTTTCTCGATAAGGTGATTTTCCTCCAAACAAATACCATTACGGTCTCATAAGTGGAATTAGAAATAAAAACAGCGTATTGAGAAGAAAATCCTCCGAGCTCGATGATACTTCCCCAGGCGTTGAGGGGACACTTCATCCTAAGAGCGGCAGAATTACAGTAGAGCACCGGGAGAACACCACTGCGGCACCGGTGTCGTGACAGCGAAGGGGAAAAGGCCTCAGCTGGCCTCTTTACTAAACACGGAACGCTTCCGCCTGACGCCAGGACCGGCACAAATAAGGGCATTCTGCCATGATTGCTCTCATTTACAAGCGACAAGCTAAAGGAAAGCAAGGCTAATTACGACGCTGCTCAGCTGCTGAATAGCCCTTGATGAAGTTAATCACCGGTAATCCAAAAAAACAGGTGTCGAGCACTTTGCCGAGCCCTTCTCCTGAATGAGATATTCAGGGCCGCGAGCGCGGTTCAGTCGGCTGTTTGCTATCTCTGCCCCGGTCCGTCGCGCGCCTTTGCCCCCTCTGAGCGACAGCGCGGATGCAAGCGAGATAATGACATGTGGAACAATTCCAGCAATCTGTTAATAGGACTCAGTGCTGATGTTCCATTTAAGCGCGGACTGTGAAGCGCTCGCCAAATGAACACAAACTGAATCAGCTTCATGGTCA
>JAAGKR010007179.1:26781-38331 GCA_011419295.1 Clarias macrocephalus | reverse complement strand
AGTAGGTATTTATTTAAATGATGCAAACTTTGATAGCAGCATTAGCTTATGCGAATACTCCTCCGTGCCACAAGATGGCGATATACGACAGCGACATGCCGTCACATTCAGAGCTGGAACGGAGATGATGGCTGTCAGTGAGGTAGTGAGTGTCCTCACTGTTTAGTGGTTTGTTGTTTATGTTCTTTAACAAATTTTAATAAAATTGGTAGGATATACAAAGCGTTTAGCGTTTTCTTGATTAAGATCGTGCCTGTAAACTACTTCACTTGAAATAATGCCGGCGCAACGAAACGCTAGATAAAGCTTGGCTCTGTTTGTCTAAATACAATTTCTAGATTTTGCGCCTGAGCTCCACTGTACACTTTCCCAATGAGTTTGCTGTTTTTGTCTGGTTGTCTCGGTCACATACGGTAGTCGGTCCAGCCGCAGTATAATCACAAGTGCACGTGTTAACCGGGTTTTACGGTAATTACCATGCCAAGTTCTAAAGTAATAGTCAGATTAGTAATTAATTTGAATATTAGTATGAATTAGAATAGTGTTTATTTTGCAGGTTTGTTCCATAATCTCCATAATAAGGAACATCACTCTCCATTACACAGACAACAGCATTTCTGTATTTTCCTTTAATATGGAATTGTAACTTTTATCTTTAACAGGGGGCACTGGTGGCTCAGTGATAAATATCTTGTCTGCCATGCAGAAGGCCTGGGTTTGATTCCCACCCAAGGGCGTGTCGGTCCTAAGCCCGGATAAAATGGGAGCTTTGTGTCAGGAAGGGCATCTGGTGTAATACCTGTGCCAAGTTGTGTGTGGATCAGATGGTTCGCTGTGGCGACCCCTTTGAAGGGAGCAGCCAAAATACTCACAACTTTCATCTTTAATAGACTGGATTTACAATGTGGCTAATGCTTCTAAGTTTCGCCAAGCCAGAGTTAGTTAGCTTCACATATCAATCATGCAGATGTTTCTCACTTCTAGGAGAAAGTGTCCATCCCTTTTGGATCTAAAGAGTTGCAGGGTGCCCTCATGGTTCCTGAAACAAAATGCGTCCAAAACGCACTTATCCTTACACACGGAGCTGGGGGCGATATGAACATGAAGGCATTAATGTCTTTGGCCCAAGCCGTCGCCACATCCGGTTTGCTCTGCCTTCGTTTCACATGCAAAAGCCTGAACTTGGCGCACAGAGTGAGAGCCTATGAAGCAGCCGTGGTAAGTGCAGGTACATTTACAGTCCTGGTCATTGCACTCTTGGTCATACATGATCTCACAAGCAGCGTTTATTTATTTATTTTTTTTTTACAGATGTACTTGAAAACCCAAGATAGATTTACACTTAGTAACTTGTTTTTTGGGGGTGAGTTTACAGTTCTCAGCATTGTAAATCCCAGGCTGTTTGGGTGCTGGCATCTGTACTTCTGATTGAAATGATTCTCAAATTCTAATTTTATTTGTCACATACGCAGTCATACACAGTACGATATGCAGTGCTTGTAAATGCTTGAGCTTTTAAAGCTTTTTGGAATACGGTTTGTGTTTCAGGACGTTCAATGGGAGCTCGAGCTGCTGTGGCTCTAGGCAGACATTTGAGTGCCAAGGAAGAGGTTAATATCCAAGGACTGTTGTGTTTGTCTTTCCCTCTCCATCCTCCTGGCCAAACACATGCTCATGCTAAACGTAGTGAGGACCTGAGAGCTCTTTCCCACATTCCTGTACTCTTTGTATCCGGCACTTCAGACAACATGTGCGAACGTGTGAGTTTCTAAAAATGCACTATTTTATTCTCTTTGAAATTTCCAATTCCAGAATGGTTTCCAAGAATATTAGAACTTAGAATATTGGATTTAAAAAGAAATTACATTAAAAACAGAACTCTGAATACCAAAGATAAAACTGACATCTTAGGTAAATAAGTGAATTGAGACTGAGAAGAAAATGAGGTGAATCAGATTCAACCATGCACAGAAAGCATTTACAGTTGATGAACAGATCCATTGTTAGATGATTACAATAAAGAATGTTACTACTCTACAGTCTATAATATATCTATGCATGAATCACTGATAACTATTTACTTCCAGATATTAAACGTTCTGGAGAAAAATTAATACATTATGCCAAATGTAAAAATTTTGAGAATTACAATATCTTGTAAGGAGCTGTACTTCCTTCTCAGCAACTTCTGGAACGTGTTGTGGAACAGATGCAGAGCCCATGCTCAGTGCATTGGGTGGAGGGAGCCAATCATGCACTGGCAGTGAAGGGGAGAACTGAGGAGTCTGTGCAAGATGAAGTCAACTCACAAATCATCACATGGATACTAAAACATGTCTGAAGATGTATGCTATACTGATATGACTAGTCCAAAATTGGACTATCTGCAACCATGATTTGGCAGTGCTATTATGTTCTATGTTTTATATGTGTGATGAGAAAATAACATTATTTTTGTAAATAAATGAATCTTTATATTGTTGTGGTCTCCTGATGTACTTTAAAAGCCTTGTTAAATATTCGAGAAAATAGGAGAAATTCCTAGAAGGTGCTCATTTTATGTATGCAGTTAGAGACAGCAGGTCTTATTTGTTTATGCACCAGGTCTGTAGTGGTGGTCCCATTCAGGTTTTATTATTATCAGCATTATTATTATTAGTAGCAGTAGTAGTATTTTTGGGGTGGATGTTCTGATATCTACATGGGGTCACAAAGTTGGGAGCATGAAATTATCCAAAATGTCTTGGTATACTGAAGCATCGGGAGTTCCTTTCACTGGAACTAAGGGCCTGAGCCCAACCCACATCAGTTCCAACATGACTGCACCCTAGTGCACAAAGCAAGGTCCATAAACACATGGATATTCGAGTTTTGTGTGGAAGAACTTGACTGGACTGCAGAGAGTCCTGACCTCAACTCGATAGAATACCTTTGGGATAAATTAAAGTGGAGATTGCGAGCCAGGCCTTCTCGTCCAACATCAGTGTCTGACCCACAAAAGGTTAATCGGATGAATTGTCAAAAAAATCTCATGAACACACTCCTAAACATTGTGGAAAGCCTTCCCAGAAGAGCTGAAGCTGTTTGAGCTTCAAAGGGTAGGCCAACATCATATTAAACCCTTTGGATGTTACTCAAGTTCATATGCATGTGAGGGCAGGCGAGTGAATACTTTTGGCCATATAGTATGTATACACACACACACTATAAGGACAAAAGTATTTGGTCAAACATGCAATGACAATGTTTCCACAAAATTGGAAGCTTAGCATTGTCCAAGATTTTTTGGTATGCTGAAGCATTAAGATTGACCTTCACTCTGGATAAAGTGTCTGATTGAAACACCTGAATTTAATAATTAACAGGTTTGGCCAAGTACTTATAGTGTCCATATAGTGTGTATATACAGGTGCATCTCAATAAATTGGAAATTCATCAAAAAGTTGATTTATTCCAGTAATTCGATTCAAAAAGTAAAACTCGTATGTTATATAGATTAATTACCCACAGAATTATATATTTTAAGTGTTTAATTTAGAGGATTATGGCTTACAGCTAATGAAAATCCAACATTCAGTATCTCAGGACATGAAAATATTATGAAAAAGTTCAATATTGGAGGCTCATGATGACACATTCTAATCAGCTAATTAACTTACACCTTTACATGGTCTTTCAGTCTGGTCCAGCCTGCACATGGAGAGTTAGACATAAAAGGTCATTGCTTCAAGCCCATTGACGAATTTGGGGAAGATTCACAAGAAGTGGACAAGGAGCCTGGAGTCAGTGCTTCAAGAGCCACCACGCCCAGAAGTATTCAGGACGCGGGCTACAACTGTCACATTCCTTGTGTCAAGCCACTGTTGAACCAGAGACAACGTCAGAGGCTTCTTACCTGAACTAAGGACTGAACTGTTGATCAGTGGGCCCAAGTCCTCTTTTCAGATATAAGTAAATTTTGCATTTCACTTGGAAATCAAGGTCCCATAATCTGGAGGAAGAGAGGAGAGGCACAGAATCCAAGTTCCTTTAGCGCCAGTGTAAAGTTTGCACACTCAGCAGTGTTTTGGGGAGCCATGTCATCTGCTGGTGTTGGTCCAAAGTACTTTATCATGTCCAAGGTCAGTGCAACCCTCTACCAGGGTTAGAGCACTCCATGCTTCCCACTTCTGACAACCATTTATGGAGATGCTGATTTCATTATCTAGCAGGACTTGGCACCTGCCCACACTGCCAAAAGTACTAATACCTGGTTCAAGGACCATGGTATCCCTATGGGGTATTATGAAGAGGAAGATGCAGTACACCAGACCTAACAACGCAGAAGAGCTGAAGGCCACCTTAGCAGTGTCACAGACTGATTGCCTTCATCCCAAGGCGCATCAATGCAGTAATTCATACAAAGAGATCCCCGACCAAGTATTGAGGGCTGTACATGTTCAAACTGTTCAGTAGTTTGACTCCTGTGTTAAAAAGAAAAAAACTTTGTTACTTAAGTGACTTTTTAATTATTCTGAGATACTGAATTTTGAATTTTCATTAACTGTAAGTCATAATCAAAAGTAATATACAGTAATATAAGGAGTTTCACTTTTTAAATTGAATTACTGAGATAAATCAACTTTTTTCGATGATATTCTAATTTATTGAATTAATTTCAAGTGCTACTCACATTACTGTGGTTACGTAACATAAGTTAACTAAGTAACAAAGTAAATGTTCTCAGCTAAATTCCAAACACGAATTGAAGTTAGTTGTGTAATCGATAAAGCAGGCTACGGTTAAGCTTTTGGAATATAATGTGTGGACCATGCTCAAAGGTCTGGTCTACGCAAGGAAACACTAATCCTTCTAAGACGAGAAGTCAATTATTCAACCAGAGTTCTCCTAGGAGCTTCTTAATTGTTACCAAAAGTGCCCATTAAGAGAATCTTGCTAAGGGACATTCAACCACATATTGAGTGTATCCTTTTATTAATGTTCACCTTGCACATATCATTTTCATTCTGTGCAACAAATTCTGGCAGATGCCTTCTTTCTTTTTTAAATTTACGTTCTACAATAGTTTCCCCCCACAAATAGACTAGTTTGAAAATGTTTGTTGTAAGCCCAATAATGCCATGACGTCCATATTCAGGATGAGTGTATGAAAACTTAAGTGCATATAAACTTCTGAGCAGAATTGTATCTATGTGCATTTGTAATGTATTGCAGTTATCAAAATTATTTTAGTTTTTTTCCCCAGTAAAGGACAAACTATTATTAATTTAGGTAGAGAAATATTTTGTGAGGATTTCATCAACAGTTAGGCAAGGAAAAATTCATTACTAATGTAAATTATAAATTATAACTCTTGTCTAAGTAATTGAATATTTTTATCCAATTTAGACAAGAGTTGGTTCTTAATAGATAGCTGAACTAAACCATCAGATTTCAGATGAAACCGACATCAGTACAGATTTTCACAAGGAGTCCCTGAGATATTTTCTAAATATTTATATTTCTTCACTCTTCTTTTATACTGCTTATTCTGTCTACAGGGTCACAGGGGGCCTGGAGCCTATCGGCATGAGACGGGGTACACCCTAGTCAGGGTGCCAGACCATTCCATGGTTCACAGACACACACACACACACACACACACACGATACAGTCAATTTGGGAACAACTCACTCACTCATGCGGACCTGGAGCCCTAGGGCACAAACACAGGTACACCCTGGATGGGGTGGTAATCCATCACAGGATACAGACTTCAGGATTTCAGGGGGATTTTTCAGGCAATCTGGCAACCCGTTAGATGTGTTCAAGCCTTGCACTTCCTGGTCGCCTTTAAACAACATGGCGGAACCCTGGAATAAAACAAACATTCCGTATCCAGGCGCTGCTTCATCATGTCGAATCAGTTTTACTACCGGAACAGGTATTTAGATGTGTTATTAAAACTGCTTTCGCGGTACATAGTTTGATAAGATATTTTATACGGCGATTGAGCGTATTCTGTTTGGACTTTGTGTTTGTATGTTTTACACGTGTGACGCAGCATTTTTAAATATTTAATGTTAACGGTCTTTCCTAGTGCTTGTATCACGTCACGTGTTACTAGTGAACTCATTATCACGTTGGTTAAATTTCAGCCGCTGTAACGGAAGCTGTGCATGTACATTGTGGGCGCGTGCTGAAGCTGCTGGACAGCCACGTGCTGCACACAGAGATCCTCGTGCTCCATAAGCTCCTGCATGTCCTGCAGAACAAACTCAGACAGCACGCACCTTTCCGTGCCATCAAGCAGGTCTGCTTTATTTTTACGTGTCCCTTCCCCCCCATGCAATGGTACACATTATGATCCTGTTTTATTTATTAATTAATTAATTAATTAATTAATTAATATAACAACATTGCATTGCAGGGTTTAAATTATTAGGGCCCAAGCACGGTGACATCATAGTGTGCGAAGGGCCCTCTTGTTCATCTAAGAATTTTATCAACTGGGGCTTTTGGGCAGTCTTAACATGCTCAGAAATTCATGAAAATCAGCACAAATGTTAGGATCTGTTGCCATAGGGATGTCTGAGTGGGTGGGCCCTGGTCGAGGCACAGGGCCTCACAGGAGATTTTGCTTCTTAGCTCACAGACACACCTATACTTGTTTCACTTATCACTAATTTGCACTTGCATATACTTATTTTAAGGGCCCAAGCACTATGACATGATCGCGCTGATAGTCCTGATGCTCTAATTGTGCCGATGTCATTCACAGGCCCTCTTGTTCTTCTAAGGATTTTTTTTTCAATCACCTGGACATCTAGGGCTTTTTTCAGGTCTTAACATGCTTAAAAAGTCATGAAAACTGGCAGACAGGCTGGAATCTGCTGCCTTTAGGACACCTGAGCGGCTGGGGCCTGTGCCTTTTATATGCCTTGTTGCATACACGTGACACCTGGTACACATTTAGATCCCAATGAGCTGAACAACTTTCGCTATACATGTCATGGGCTTTACTCAACAGGTGCTTGGGCCCGATCATGGTTGCTTTGCGACTGTTAATAATAATAATAAGAAGAAGAAGAATAACAAGTTTTATAGTCATGTGATTTCAGTGTTTTTAGTCATTTGGCTGCAGGGTCGCCACAGCGGACCATCCGATCCACATACAACTTTGGCACAGTTTTTACGCAGGATGCTCCTTCCGACAGCACCCACCCATTTTTTTTCTTTTTTATCCATGCTTGGGACCTGCACTGCATCCAGTGGCTGGAGTTCGGGGGTATTGCGTAGATATAGAACTTGGGCCTTCTGCATGGCAGGCAAGAAACCTACCACCGAGCCACCAATGCCCAGTTGTGTAATTGTATTATAATACAATATTGCCTCAGGTCAACATGGGCCTATTTTTGTTTTTTCTTTGGCACACATATGTAAAGTTGATCAAAAATGGTTCTTCACATTTTATCTTTCTCTCCTTGATAAAATATAAAGCAATACTGCTTTCGTTTAATTTTTTTTTTTTGCACACTCTGTCTATACAAGGTGAACCATCACGTTGATTGTCTCTGAGTGATTCACTAACTACCTTACTGGTACATTAATTTATACTTATTTATCAGAAAAGCATCATTTAGTGATGCCTGGCATAGTGCATCAATAACAGTGAACTGATGGATCAGCTAATATTCAACCTGGTCAGCAGTTTATGCTGGATAGCCACATGCTGCACACAGAGATAAACTAAGTTTATTGCATTGAAATATTTGACGTTGACAGCACTGAGCTTATTCTAGCATTAATGTGATAAATAAAAATTGTTTTATGACGAATTCTGCCTTGTGTTTAACAGTGTGTTAGGATAAACAACAATGTGCTTAATGTGGTTAATCTCCATATTATATAGATATACTTTCGACTGTTCTTTTTAAGGATGTTGTGGTTTGAAGTTGTTGTGGTTAAAGTTTTTTTTTTTTTTTTTTTTCTAAATAAGGCTAAAAATATCATGAGTACAAAAATTATTTAAGGCAAAATACAGTGCAACCTTGGATTGCGAGTAGCTTGTTTTGGAAATAAATTTTAACTTGTTAAATGAGCTTGATATACGAGTAGTACGAATGCACTTCCGCCTGCCGAGCGTCACTTGATCACAACTGAGGCTATGATTCTTCCCATGCTCAGTGTCATGCGCATGCGTCACTCAAATAGTCAACATCCATGTGTGCTATAATGTTGTGCATGCGTGTAAAGCATTTTAAAAATTTTATTAAATTTTATTTTTTGTAATCGAGTAATTCGATTACAAAAAATAATCGAAGATGAAATGAACGAAGCTTCGTTTAATTAATTTTAAAAGCTTGCGTTTTGTTTTTGCGCAATTATTTGTTGACACAGCGCGCTTCCGGATGCAAGCCGCCAGTAAACACCAACGAAGAAGAAGCGCTTACGTCACCCACAAGCGGAAGGAAACGCAAACAGTTAGCTGTGTATTGATTTGAGGGAGCGTTCTGTTGCGGAAGGGAGCGATAAAAATATCAGCGAGGCCAAGAGAAGAAGAAAGCAGAAATTGTCAGTAATGGCTTATGTTATGCCTGAGATGTAGATTTTGAAACTTTTAGTTCTGAAAGTTTAGTTCCACAACTTGGTGATTTTGTATAATTATTTTAACGTGTGCCTAGTTTTTTTATTTATTTATTTATTTTTTATTCTTTAGTCATTTGAAATTTTTTGCATCCGAGAAAAGGCTTTAAAATGGTGCTGTAATACACTTAATTAATCTCATTCAACTTTAATACTCGTATCTCACCTACGCGGTTTCGCGCGGTGGCCGGAAGTACGGTTCTTCATGATTCACCGCAAGTTTTGACGCTGAGTTTACGTTTCCATTTTTCTGCGCGAAAAATTTTATATGTTTAAGGCGCCTTAAAAACATGTTTAAACATGTTTCATTTTTTTGGCGGCTCTTGCAGAACTTTGCGGAACGTCGGCGGGCAGTCGCGGTGACTCACGGTGCTTAACACCGCATCTCACTGCGAGTCAAACCGCATAGGTGAGGGAGGGGTAAAAGGTATTCCTTGTATTGTGAATAATGACGATGTTTATTTTTGATAAAATGCTGTATGCATTAAAAAAAATAAAAGTAGATAACCAAAAAAATAAATAAAAAACAATTAATTTTTGTTTCATGTAAATTTTACATGGCTGTTTAATTAAGCAAAAGTGCATTTTATCTGATTACTCGATTAATCTATCAAATTTTTAGTAGAATACTCTATTACTAAAATATTCGATAGCTACAGCCCTATATTGCATCAATGGCCCCCATGAAGGTAAAAAAAAGAAAAATGTAAATAAAGGTTAAAAAGGCAATAGCAGTGCGCGAGATCAATCTGTTTAACGGCAATGCAACATCCCAATTTTTTTTATTTATTATTATTTTTATTTTTTTTACTCGTATATCAAACCTAATACCTCTCTCACTCTGGCTGCAGTCGTCTAAAATTACAGCAGTTTGACAGCATGACATTTCTAACCTTTTCAATTTTTATCCTTATGACATCAGTCATGGCTTCATTTTTAGTGAAGGTAACACCATCCAATATGGCAGCACTGCTCACTCACTGGCATTAATGAGGTACGCTGGCCACACAGGTGGCATAATGTTAGAGGAAGAGAAATGTCTGCCAGTGGGCCATGTGACTACTTTTTACATTTTCATCCAATAGATGAAACGTTTTGTTTAAGCAAGCCAAAGTTTGTTATGGAGGGAAAGTTGTCCCATAGAGCTAGGAATAATGGAATAGGACTCCGGTTCTATTTTGATCGTCTTCGAACCTCCGACTTTCGTTCTTGATTAATGAATCAAGCCCCCCCCCCCCCCTTCTCTTTTGAAAATGGTGTGTTGGAACAGGGAAACACTTAACATGTGCAGGACAGGGGTATTCCTGGACTAGGACACATTTCTGACATTAAGAGAATTTCATGTTATTTGTTTTGTGTTAACTGAAGGTGGAGCAATGTGTAAAGCGACTGAAAGAAATGAAATTGCATGGAGCCTTACAAGATCTGGATGAGCTATGCCCAAATGAACTCCAGAGGTCTGGTTTAAACGATTATCTTCTTGATTTTATGTGCACTGTTTCTGAATGAGTAACACAATTTTAACGGATATTGATATTGTTTGTCATTCAGTACCAGGTTTTGTCTTTTTGAGCTTTAACATTATTTTTCAGTAGGTTATGTGTTTTCTGATGTGACCTGATGTGTTCTCTGTGCAGGAATGTGGGATTGGATGTGGGACATTGTGACGTCCCCAGTCAGCCCATGCTGGAATGGTTTTGTCTTAAACTGTTAGGCGCCTCCAGCCTCCTGTGCCGAACCCTGGACCAGTGCACTAAGGCTTTCTCGTATCCTATAGTCATGCAGCTTTATTATAGTACAAGGAATATAGTAGTATACATTTTTCATAAGAAATATGCATCATATAAATTGAAGTGCTTTCTGACTTGGTGGAAAACTTGCCGACACCAGGGTGTCCTTATGAAGTAATGGAAAAAATGGACAAATACAATTTATTTCACGTCGTCTTAGTTTCCCAATATCACAAACATAAATACACTATACGGCAAAATGTTTGTGGATCTTGCCAAAAAAAAAAAAGAAGCACATATCATACGACGTCTTTTGTATGCTGCAATAAAAAAAAAAAGTTCACTGGAATTAAAGTTCCCACAATTGTTTCTGCATGAAAAAGCTTCTGTGCACAATGTGAAAACATCGTTTATAAGGCGGCTTATACAGAGCTTTCCTATAAGATGAATTGCACCTCACCCAATATTAGTGCCTAAACTAATTCTCCTCTGTTTAAATTAACATAAATCCTCATAGTCGTACTGCAAAATCTAGTGCAAGCCCTTCTCAGATGAGTGGCGGTTATAATAATGGCAAGAAGGAGCCTTGCATTAGTAAACTAATGCATTAGTAAACTAACAGCTGTTTACAGCAATCCTTCTATTTAAGAATGTATCAACGCCTGACTAATCAGCGCTACGCTTACTCCTTACTCTGGTGTAAAACCTCTTAACTCCCGTCCTGACAGATTGACAAGGCAGCATCTTTATTTAGCAGAGTTCATCGTGCTTAACATAGTGCTGGCCAGCATGCTCAGCCGACTTTGGTGAGTTCAGAGGAGCGATCGTCTCAAGATGTAGACGCTAGATTGTTAATGAATGTCTAATTGTTGTATATTGTGTGCAGGGTATTTTTCAGAGGCATCCTAAGAGCATTGGTGCCTGTGTATCAAAGCATCATGGATCTGCTCCAAGAAGTAGTGCGATGTCGACCCATGGCCTTTCTCACTGATTTCACTTTGCCTGAAGACATGGCAGTGTTCCTGGATTCCCCTTACTCCCAGATGCTTAAGCAGAGCAGTATAGCTGAGCCGTTCGGGACGAAGAAAACCACTAAACCCTCCATTCTGGATCAGTTGTTTGAGGAACAAGTGGAAAAGGGGGGAGAAAAAGAGAGGGAGATGATGCAGATGCTAGCCAGTGAGGAAATTACCAC